>WOXC01008981.1:0-179492 GCA_011680675.1 Gymnobelideus leadbeateri
TCATTAAGTGGAATAGAGGACTTTCAAGCATTCTTGATGAAAAAACCAGAGTTGAATAGAAAATTTGACATTCAGACACAAGAAGCAAGAGATGCTTGAGAAGGTAATCAAGGAAAATAAATCAAAAGGAACTTATCAAAGTTGGGCTATTTACATTCCTACATGGAAAAACAATAACTGTGTTTGATGAAACCTTTCTCATTATGAAAATAATTGAAGAAGGGTACATGGCATGTGTTCACAGGTATACATGGATAGAGGGCACAGGTTGAATTTGATGGGAAGGGATGATTCTTTTTTTTTTTTTTTTGGAGGGCAATTGGGGTTGGGTGACTTGCCCAGGTTCACGTGGCTGGATTTTTGTTTGTGTGTTGGGTGTCTGGGGTCAGACCCGAGCTTGGGTCCTTCTGGCTCCGGGGCTGGCCCTCTGCTCGCTGCGCCACCTAGCCGCCCCGAGGAAGGGACGATTCTTAAGGGGTGAAGTCAAGAGGTGAGAGAGGAAAGTGGCAAGAGGAGATGGAGAGAGACAGGGTAGGGTAAACTATCTCATGTAGAAGAGGCAAGGGGAAGTAGTTGCAGGGGAGGGGAAGAACAGGAAGGCAAAAAGGCAAAAGCATATTCTCATTGAAGTTGGCTCAAGGAGAGAATCACATACATACTAAATGGAGTATCTTACCCTCACTCACTCTCCTGAGTAGGGGAAAGGGGGATGAGAGGGGGGATGATGGAGGGGAGGGCATTTTGGGGAGAGGGGAGGTTAGAAGTACCCACTATCAAAGAGGGACAGGATCAAAGTAGGGAATGGACCAGGTGGGAGGTGAGACAGGTGGGAGGGAAATATAAGCAGTCTTTTACAATATATCTACTATGGTAATGTTTTGCATAGATATACATGTACAACACATACTGAATTGCTTATCTTCTCAGAGGGAGTGGGTGACGGGAGAAAGGGAATGGATCTGAAATCAAAGTTTTAAAATTAAATGTTTCATAAGATGTCCAGGCAGTGGGGCTCAGAGATTCACCTTGCCCTAATGGCAAAGTCGAAGCGGGTATGGAAGAAGATATGGGAGAGAGCAGATTGGATGAGGGGATATCTAGTGGGACTGCTATTCTGGGGTGGTGGGTAGGGGAAAATGGGGGGAAATGTAACTCATAATCTGGTAGAAATGAATGATGTAAACCAGAAGTTAATAAAGCATTTGTTTAATTAATTATAAATACTATTATTAATACTCTTTTGCTTATAATTGGGAGATAAGATGTGCAGGCATTGGGACACAAAGATTCACCTTCCTCTAATGCAAAAGTCGAAGGGGGTATGGGAGAAGGTATGGGAGAGAGCAGATTAGAGGAAGTGCTATCTTCTGGGAGGTTGGATAGGGGAATAATGGGGGGAAAATGATTGTAACTCAAAATCTGGCGGAAATGAATGATGTAAAACAGAAGTTAATAAAGCATTTGTTTAAAAAAAAAAGAAAACACTTTGATAATAAAACTAATAAATCATTTTCTACTTCGGTCACCATATACAGTACATTCAACCACTCACCTGAAGACTAATTATGCTTCTGTCATGTAGTTTTAAATCCTAACCTCTTTCATGGAAGGCAAATATGAATCCCCTTATACAACTCCTTTCCCTTCCCACCAGGAGCATACCTTTTAACATTTAAGTGTTAGAATTTAGTATTTGCTCAAGTAATCTCCTTTAATCTTTAGCTCCACATTGCTCCAGAAAATCAGTTATCTCTCACTAATGATCCACAGGAATCCTGAAAGCATTAAAAAGAAATCTAAGAACGTAAGAGTTCACAGAAGTAAATATTAATTCCCTACAAGCTACTGCACCTAAAATTCAACACTTTTATGTCATATATACTTCCATACTTAAAGGATTTATCATCTCATCATTACTCCCTCCAATGATATAAATTACAAACCAGGTATAATTTAGCCGATGTTTTCTGACTAACAAACATTTCCAAGTTTAGCTTATTTGGTCACTTGATAACAAATATACAGTCCACAGTCCAACCAACCAACAAGTATTATGAAAAATAATATATTCTTCAGAAATACATATGAGAGCCTAATTAAATTCCAAGGGTTTTTAATTAGTATCCTCATTGTTTTTTCCTTATTCTTTCCTTTCAGAGCAGAACGAATATTTCACAGGTACTGAATTTTACTAACAATTATTAAGTACTATCCAAGTACAAGAAGAGAGGCAGCATGGTGTAGTAGATAGAAAATTGGTCTAAAGAGTCAGAAAGAGGGGCGGCTAGGTGGCGCAGTGAATAGAGCGCCAGCCCTGGAATCAGAAGGACCTGAGTTGGGAGCCGGCCTCTGACACTTAATCCGCATAAACAAAAAACCTAGCCGTGTAACCTTGGGCAAGTTACTTAACCCCAATTGCCCTAAAGGGGCGGCTAGGTGGCGCAGTAAGAGCGCCGGCCTCGGAGTTTGGATGACCCGAGATCAGATCCGGCCTCAGAAAATGAGCACCCACGCATAAATCAAATGACTAGCCGTGTAACCTTGAGCAAGTTACTTAACCCCAATTGCTTTAAAGAAAGAAAGAAAGAATGAAAGAAAGAAATAAAGAAAGAGTCAGAAAGGCCTGGTTTCAGCTCTGGCCTTTGATCTATAATGGTTATATGACTTTGGGTAAACCTCTTAATCTTTCAGTGTACTTATATAATTCTCTAAGACTCTAAATTACAGGATAGTTGTCAATCTACCTTGATTGAGAAAGGAATTCACTCAGTGTTCCCAAAACCATGACATCACAAGTTCAATTTTTTTTTCCAAGCAGAATAGATTGTATTGAACACTGGGGCTACAAAGACGAGTAAAACACAGTTCTAGCCAGTATCTACTCATGAATAATTGGAATAAAAAACAAAATAGGATATGTGCAATAAGGAGGTTCTAAGTGCTATGAAGAATTCAACAAAAGGTCATTTCTAGGGGCAGTAACCCATATAGGAAAAATTATCAATTATATAAATTAAAAATAATAAATTTACAATGGTTGGGCTTGGATTTTTTTTTTAATGGAAACTACCAATAGCCACTTCTATATCACTCCTTCCATGCGTCAACAAGCCTGGTACAATTACCTTCATTCCCTGTCTCAGACAACCAACTTACCCCAGTGGGCTTCTTTATATACTATATAAAATTTCTGAAATAATACTGAAGTTGGAATTCTATTTATTCCATTCCCTTTATATATATATATATATATATACACATACACACACATACACAAACATACATATATACATTTACATGCGCAGCCTTTGATCCAGCAATACAACTATAAGATTGTATCGAAGAGATACCATGAAGAGATAAAAGAAGAAAAAGAACCTATGCATTCAAAATGTTTATAGCAGTACTTTTTGTGTCAGCCAAGAACTGGAACTGAGAAAAGTGTGCCTTAATTAACGAATGAATGAAAAAAATTATGGTATACGAATATGATAGAATATTTTTGTACTATAAGAAATGATGAAAGAGATGATTTCGTGAAAACCTGCATGACCGATAAAAAATTAAGTAAGCAGATCCAGAAGAACAATTTATAACAACAACATCGTAAAGAGAGAAAACTCTGAAAGTCTTAGGAAGTCTGATCAACTAATGATATACCACAATTCTAAAGGATTTATGATGAAACATGCTATTAACCTCCAGATATAGAGCTGATGGACTCAGACTACAAACTGCAGCATGTTTTCTTTTCTTTTGGGAAGGGGAAGGGTGGAATACAGGTAATGAAGGAAATTGTTTTCCTTGACTATACATCTTTTTAACAGGTTTTGTTTTTCTTGCTTTTTTAGTGGGTAGGAGAAAGGAAAGAAACTGAAACTAAAAAGAAAATAAAACTAAGTTAAAAATATTTTCACTTGAGAAAGTTAACATTTTCTAGATATACTACTAACATGTCATGGGCAAATAATACTAAGACCTCTTTTATTTACAAAGTTAATCCTACTAATATCTTTTTCTCATCTTCATACAATTGCTACAATTTCTACTACTATGTGAAATAAAAGTGGCATCCTTGCTTTATCCATTTCTAAGTGTAAATTCTTCTTTTGACCAATAAATACATGTTATGGTGGTTCTTTTTATTTTTGGTATTATACTGAGGAAAAATCTCTCTATAACTATTTTTAAAGTGGTGGGTTGTTGTTGTTATTGTTGTTTTAAATCACAAATGGGACTAGGGAATTAAGACAGATCTCTAGGGCTCATGTCAGGCTAGTATCCAAAAAAAAAAAAATGCTAACTAGTTAAGAACTATTTAGGGGGCGGCTAGGTGGCGCAGTGAGTAGAGAGCCAGCCCTGGAGTCAGAAGGACCTGAGTTCAGATCCAACCTCAGACACTTAATGCATGCACAAACAAAAAACCTAGCTGTGTGACCTTGGGCAAGTTAACCCCAATTGCCCTTCAAAAAGCAAAAAAAAAAAAGTACATATAATCTAAGGCATGTAACAGGGAATATACCCAGATTCAGTGAGGTCAGATGCTTTTTGTGATGTTCATGGCCACAATAATAGTGACCAAATAATGAGCTTTAACTGACTCAAATGCTTTGAGGAAAATGCAGGCCACCAAAGGAACATGGTCCTCTGGAGTCTGCTCAAAAAAGGAACTGATGCCCAAAAATTAAGGTTGAAAAATGATTGTGAACCAGGGTGAAGCTGTTTTACACTATAGATGGCATATAAATTAAAATTTTGCATTGCATGAAGCTAAGAGATTTGTACCTAATACAAGACAAATGTAGGGTGCAAAAAAGATCCTGACAGCCTAGAAAGGTGGCGATTCTAGTAAGATAAAATCTCACATAAGCCCTAAATTTTGGTTTTAAAACTGTCCTAACTGCACAATTACAAAATAAAAAGACATTACTAGAGAGGATACCAAATGGAAATGATAAAGAAGTTTTAATAGGGTACATGCTCAAAATCAGCCAGGAAGATGATGGTGGCAGCCAAAAAAGGCCAGGTGCTCTTAGACTACATTAACAAGAGGACTGATATCCTTGCTTTATCTGCCACTAAATAAACCACACCTGGAATATTGTGCCTAATGCTGAGCATCACATTCTCAAAGCTGAAACATGACCAGAAGAGGACAACCAGGATGGAAGAGAACCCAAAACCATTCCATATTAAGGAGCAATAGAAAGAACTGGGGATATTTAGCCCAGAAAAAAATTGAGGAAAGGTAAAGTAAATTTAAATAGCTGATGGGTTGCCATGCACAATGATTAAAAGTCTGTGGTCTCCTATAATGTAGAACAGGGAGCAACAGGAAGATAAATAGATCCTCTATTTATCTGTTATCTATCAACATAGACTATATGTAACAAATTAAGCCAGTAAATGTTGACAAAGATAGATGGCAGCTATTCATAGATATTTAACTATATATATATTTTATATATCATATATAAATATGTATATACACTGAGACATACATATACATACACAAGTGTAATGTGTATCTAGACATAGACCTGACTAGATATATACCTATATACATATGTATCAAGAGATTAACTATATGTATGGATATAGATATAGATGTATGTCTAGACAGACATCTAGATAGATATATAGTTCATTCCTATCTTGATTCATGAATTATGGTTAGTATATTTTCAGGATCACATACTAAGGCTTTCAAGAACAAAAAGTCCAAGCAGCTGCTTCTATCTCCTCCACCAGGAACATGAAATAGAAGATCCTATGCCTTCAGGGCCACAGAGGCACAGAGCAGCTAGTTGTTTACTATTCCCCATGGCACTGTAGCTCTATTCTATCCCCTCTTTTAGATGGCTCTCCTTCACCTCCTCTGTCAAAAGTGTCTGCAACTTGTAGGATAACTGCTGACCTGTTATCCTTTTTCCTCTACTCTCCTTCTTCTTTTCTCACCTTCATTTTACTTCCAATACTCTGCTTGGGGCCTTATGAGACATCAATCCCTGCCCTCAGAGTGTACACAATTCAGTTTCAGAGACAATATAAACACACTAAAGCTGGAAAAGTAAGTGAGGATCAGGAATAGGAGATTTGAATGCAAGGCCAGATATCTTAGGCACATTAATCTGGTGACAGTGTTGAAGATGGATTGGTGCAGAAATACATGGAGGCAAGGAGACCAACTAGGGAACTACAGTATTAAACCAGATGATAGACAAAAGTCTGAGTTATGTGATAGTGGAAAAAATGGGAAGGGAGAGATGTGAGAGACAGGATAAAGGAAGAACTAATAGAACGTGGAGACTGATGGTCTATAAAGAGGCAAAGAAGGCTTCTCTTGCCTTTCTTCTCAGCAGAAGGAGGTAATCTCTTCTACCCCAATAAGTAGCTGGGATCAAAATCAATCAACTAATAAGCATGTGCAAAAAGCATCTATTATCTTGCTGGGCACTGCACTAAGTGCTGTAGACACAAAGACAAAAGTGCAACAGTCCTCAAGAAGCTTTCATTATAACAGGGGAAACATTCCCAGACAGGTAGTAAATGACATAGCTGAGTTGTTTGTTTTTTAAGCTGGACAGATGAAATTCATTTTAGTTACAAACAGGAAGAAAATACGTATAGAACAAGGAAAATCTCTCATTAAGGAATGCCTTTGTAAAATGCTATACCCAAGGGGCGGCTAGGTGGCACAGTGAGTAGAGTGCCGGCCCTGGAGTCAGAAGGACCTGATTTCGGATCCGGCCTCAGACACTTAACACACACAAACAAAAAGCTAGCCGTGTGACCTTGGGCAAGTTACTTAACCCCAACTGCCCTCCAAAAAGCAAAAAAAAAAAAAAAAAGCTATACCCAAGAAGGTACAAAAGTCTTCAGTTACAACACAAATTTCTAAAACCTGAAACGTATTATCAAAACAGAGAGAAGACGTGAAAAATAAAACTTTATATTCAAAACCAACTTCTTTTAACAACAGAGACTAGATACTCCAACACAGTTCACACATGTAAATGTGACTATTTCTATTTAGGTTTAATGTTAGAGCAACTGAGCTTGGAGTTAGGAAGACCAAAGTTCAAATATGGACTCAGATATTTACTAGCTGTGTGATCCTGGGAAAGTTACTGTCTACCTCAATTTCCTCAACTGTAAAATGAGAATAATGACAGCACTTACTTCTCAGGGTTGTTAAGAAAATGAGGTTTCTAGTAAAACATTTTGGTTTGGTTTGGTTTGGTTTTTTGGAGGGGGGAAGGCAGGGCAATTGGGGTTAAGTAATTTGCCCAAGGTCACACAGCTAGTAAGTGTGTCAAGTGTCTGAGGCCAAATTTGAACTCAAGTCCTCTCTGACTCCAAGGCTAGTGCTCTATTCACTGCATCACCTAGCTGCCCCAACATTTTGCAAACCTAAAAATCTCTCTCTTTCTCTATCTCTCCATCTCTCTTTCTCTATATATGCTAACTAGCTAATGTTGTTCCTAGTTACTAGATTGAAGCTTGATATCAGACCAAACATTAGGAAAACCTGAATACTACTTTTATATTAACTCAAAATTTCCCACTATCTCAATTCTCTTTCTCTTATGTTATGATACACATTTAAAATTGTTAACAACAATTCATCTACATGCATACCTGTTTGGAAGGTAGGATTTGCTCCAGGGTACATATTAGGAGAATAGGCAGGAGCAGCCGCTGCATAGCCCATTGGGAAGCCAGCTGAGGAAAAAAAAATTTCCAAGGTTATTCTTTCAAATAATAATACTGTTTTACAACCCGGACTGCCAGAAAATACTTAAAGAATATTAAAATTCACAACCAAAGTCAGCACAATAGAATATGCTAGCAGACAATATCTTCTGTTGTCTTTTTTTCAAAACTGTAATGAGTCATGTTCAAAGCGATGTTTGAAAGTACATGATTAAAGAAATGAGAGGTGGCATGGCATAGTGGACAGAGAACTGGCTTTGGGGATAGAAGACCTAGGTTCAGGTACTGCCTCTACCATCTAATAGCCATGTGACTTTATGCAATGTAATTTCTCAATGTCCAGACAAAATTCTTCTCAAAGACTTTTAAGTTGCAAAGAAGGGACCACAGGTCCAGTCGACTGCTGGAGAGCATGACGCTAAAGGCATCTCTTAAGGTTGACAAAAAAAGTTATGATAAATTGCTGGGGTTTGGTGGTTCAGCAAGCTCCAAATCTACCTAAGAATAATATCATCCAGAAAAATTTAGCCCACTTAGGAACAGTTTTGTGAAAAGACACTGTCAAAAAACTTGATGAATAAAGATGGTTTCTGTATTTAGCATCTTAGTACACCAATCAAAAAATGAAAATAGCTTTTAGATAACTTGAATTTTTCATTCAGATTATCCCACATTATTTTCTACAACACTCACAAGCTATATGTTTAATAATACAGTCTGGATTTTTACTAGAGATCAACAACAAATTTAAGGGTTTGAGTTTCTACAGTTCACCCTCTTTGCCTTTTTAATAACTGGAATGAACATCTGTCAATCTCCAGCCTTCAGGAAACATTCCCTTTCTTCACAGTTTCTCAAATATGTTTTATAGCAGCCCTTAAATCACTATTCTTTGTTCCTTTTGTTTGAAAGGTAACTAGACTTAGGAGACCTGAACTCTTGGTTTGAATTTATTCTACTGTTGCCAATTAGATCGTTTTCCTTGATGAAGAAAATTCATGTTAGTCAACATTTATTAAGCACCTATTTTATGTAAGACACCTCACAAAGCAATAAATAGATATAAATATAAAATACAGTCCCTTGGGGCAGCTAGGTGGCGCAGTGAGTAGAGCGTCGGCCCTGGAGTCAGAAGGACCTGAGTTCGGATCTGACCTCATACACTTAACACACACAAACAAAAACCTAGCCATGTGACCTTGGGCAAGTTACTTAACCCCAATTGCCCTCCAAAAACAAAACAAAACAAAATATACAGTCCCTGATCTAAAGATTTTTATAGTAGAGTAAGAAGAGACAAAACATGAATAATGACAGAATATTTCCATATTGGAAGGAGATGGTAAGAAAGGCAGGAATAATGCTGGCTCTGCCATTTACTACCTGTGTGACCCTGGTAAAGTCACTCTCCCTCTCTGGTCAGTTCCTTCATCTGTAAAATAACGGAGCTGAACAAGATAACCTTTGAGCTTCCTTGAACTCAATGATCCAATGAGAACATTCAAGATATAGAGTGAGAACAAATTCTCAAAGGCAGGAAAGGGAATGTCAAGTTCAAAAGTCCAAATGGGAAGGACTGTAGAACACATGAAAAAAACCAGTGTGACTGCTAGAAAGGTGAAATCAAAACAAGTTTTTAGAGGATTTTGAATGCCTCCAAAAAGGAAGTTGGCCAGGGAGATCAATTAGAAAGCTACTATAACAGATGAAATAGAATAATTACAATAATTATCCATACCACATTAACACAGAGCTCACAGTTACTTTTCTTAAAACTAACCTATTCTGTGAGGCAGTACAAATATTATTCTCCCTGTTTTTCAGATGGAGAAACTGAGACTCAAATATGACTTCAAGATGATGTAGCTAATAAAATTTCAGTTGGTGCCAGAACATGAATTGTCTCCTGACTCTAAGCCCAATATGCATATCTGATTTGCGGTAAAGGCTGCAGAAACATAGCAAGATCTGGATTTGGGAAGTATCTAAGAGGTAGGATCAACAGATGTGGCAACAAACTGGGCAGCTAGATGACACAGTGGAAAGAGCACTGGGCCTATTCAAGAAGACCTAAGTTCAAATCAAAACTCAGACAATTACTAGCCTTGTATATCCCTGGGGGCAAGTTACTTAACTTCTGTTTTCTCAGTTTCCTCAACTGTAAAATGGGGATCATAACAGCCTCTGCCTCCCAAGATTGTGGCAAGGATCAAATCTGATAATAATAATTGTAATAAGCATTTAGCACAGTGCCTGGGACAAAGTAGGTGATATATAAATACTGGCAATTATTAGTGTTGTCATCATCATCATCATTCAACTGGGTATGAGCTATAGCACAATGGGAAGATTTTTCTTTTTCTTTATCTTTTTTTTTTTTTTTTTGCTTTTTGGAGGACAATTGGGGTTAAGTAACTTGCCCAAAGTCACACGGCTATGTTTTTATTTGTGTGTGTGTGTGTGTGTGTGTGTGTGTGTGTGTGTGTGTGTGTGTGTGTGTGTGTGTGTTAAGTGTCTGAGGCCGTTTCTGAACTCAGGTCCTTCTGACTTCAGGGCCAATGCTCCACTCACTGCGCCACCTAGCCGCCCCACAATGGGAAGATTTTTCAAGGAGAATGGTGGAACTAGTAACAGACGATGAAGTAAAATAGCTAAATAGTTTTGCCTTCTTGAATCATCTTTTCTTATTATGTCATCTGCCCCAACCAATAAGCCTATCACTCCTTTGTTTTCTTCTTACCCCAAATATAATATTTAAAAGTCCTTTTTTTCCCCAGGTCATCAGCAGTTTTTAGTCACTTCCATTCATTTGGCCCTGAATCTGTTCTTTCTTGTTCATACCACTTTTCTGCATTTGCTCTTTTCATGTGCCCCATCTATAATTTTCATCTAGGCCCTGGTTTCTTAAAATGGCTTCCCCCTTAGACTCTTGTCAAGATTTTATATAATTGTAAAGCTGAAATTTCATTTTTTAGACTTTCATCCCTTAAGTTATATTCCTTTAAAATCTCTAGCTGTAAGATCCGTATTTTTTTTCTCCCTGTTTTTTGGAATTTGTCTTAGTAAAGTCTAGGTACATATTCAAGTAAGTCTAACATTCCCTTCCCTGCCTATAATAAACTCTAAAGTTATTCCGCGCCCCACCCCCAAGGCACCTGCCAGTACATCACTAACCCAATTCTTCTTAATCTCAATTAAATCTAAAATAACAGTTCCTTTCTTTGCCTTCTCTACTTTCTTGGAGATGGAAGATGCAATCAGACAAGTTAATAATTTATCAGACACTGCTTTTAGAAGAGTAAGATTTATAGCAGGTCTACAGAGGAGTGAAGTCTTCCATTACTAAAATTTTATCCCTGGTGCCAGTCTGGTAACTTGCATTAGGAAAATATCAACCACATCCCTAATTTGGTTCAGCAACTTACAATATGAACCTATGCTATAACATTATTTCTATTTTCTATAAAACACAAATGTTTTCCAAAATCTCTGCACTTATGGAATCATTTTACATAGGGGAGACAGGGTGCTGGAGTGAGAGGAAGAGCCAGAGGATTTGAGCTGAGTTTCAACTCAGCTACTTACTAGATGTATGATCTTGAGCAAAGCACTTAAACTATCCCTATATCAGTTTTCTCATGTACAAAGTAGGCATGATAATATTCATAAACGTCGACCTAACAAAGTTATTGTGGGAATGAAATGATATATAGACCACTTTGTAAATCCTAATACATTCTATGACTTATCATCATCATCATCATTATTCAGTGCTTTTCCTCCTTCCCTTTCACAGAATTATAGCATTTCAGAGTTAAAGGCACCTCAGGGCCATCTCATCCAACTCATACTCGAACAAGAACTCTCTCTACTGGTCATTCAGCCTTCACCTGGCAACTGCAATTGAAGGAAAATCTACTACTGACCAACAAAGTTCATTCCACTTTGAAATAGCTATTAAGTGATATCGTTTTCCCTTTTATCAAGCCAGAATTTGCCTCTTAGTCATACCTAATCACTGGTCTTTGTTTTGCCCTTTGGGGTCAAACCGAACACCAATCCACCTTCAATGTGTCAGCCCTTCAATTGTTTATGTCCTCCCTTCCTTAAGGCCTCTCTACTAAAAACTAACAGTCCCTAGTTGTTTCACTTAATCTTCATGTGGCATGAAACTTGCTAGTTATCTCTATAATATACTCTCAAGTTTATCAGTGTTTTTCCTAAAATGTGGTACTCATAACCAATCAAGTTACTTACTAAGCGCTTATTATGTGCCAGACACTATTTTAAGTGTCTGAGACATGAAAAAAGCACAAAATTCTTGCAGGCAGGGGGTTTACATTCTAATAAGAAAAAGGCAACTGGGGAGGAGAGAACCAAAGAGTAGATGTGAGATATCCTAAAAAGGGAAGGCACTAGCAACTCAGGGAACCAGGAAACTCCTACAGAACTCCTACAGAAGATTCCTGATGGAAGCTTGGGATCATCTCCTTTACTATCAAGCATAGTACTCATCAACAGAAATAGACAAGTTTGGAAGAGAGGTGGGTTTGGGGGGAAGGCAGTGAGTTTTATTTTGGAAATGTTAAGTTTGAGATGCCTAGGGGGCATCTGGTTCAAAATGTCCACTATGTAGTTGTTGCTGTGGGAATAGAATCCAGGAGAGCCTCAGACTGGATTGTGAGGATCACCTAGATAGAAAATAACTGGATATGGATGTGAGGATCACCTAGATAGAAAATAACTGAACCCACAGGTGCTGATAAGATCACCAATTAAAAGAGTAAAGAAAGAAAAGGGAAAAGTTCCCAGGTCAAAGTCCTAGGGCATGATGTTAGTGGGCATGATGTGGATGAAGACTGCGAAGAAGCAGCCAAGACAAGTATGAAAACCAAGAGAGATGAAATATCTAGGAGGGAAAAATGGTCAACAGTGCCAAATGAGACCCAACATTCAAGGTGTGGTCTCACCAGGACAGACTACATTGGAATTATCATCTCCTCCTAACTCTTTTAACGTAGCCTAAGATTACATTCATTTTCTTGGCTGCAGTATTAGAATGCTGGTTCATACTGAGCTAGGATATTCTTTAAGCAAACTGTTATAGAGTTATGCTAACCCCATCTTATACTTGTACAACTGATTTTTTTAAACTCAAGTGTGTATCCCTACTTATCACTTACCACATATATTTTATCTCAATTAGATTTCATTTTATTCAATTTTGCCTAATGTTCCAGCCTTCCAAGATCTTTCTTAACACTGACTTTCATCTAGGGTGTTAACTATTACCTCCTAGCTTTGTGTCATCTGCAAATGTGATAACCATATTATCCATGACTATATCTAAGTCAATGATAAAAATATTACACAGGAAAAAACCAAATAGAGATCATTGGGGCATTGTATTTAATATCCCCTTCCATGCTGACAATGAATCATTAATGACTACTTTTTGAGGCCAGTCATTCAACCAGTTCTGAATCCATCTAATTGAGATACAGCAGAAACCCCTACATATGGAGCCAGACCTGTTTCTGAATACCAGTTCTACTACTTTTTCCATGTTCTGCCTTAGGTAAGCCCCTACGCCTCTCTGGACATACTTCTTGTTTCCTCATCTGCTGGAGATAAATAAGATGACTTCTGAAGTCCCTCAAGCTTTAAGATGTATGATACTTTACTATTACCTATACCACTTCTCTCTAGCTTTCCCATAAGAATAGCAAGAGACACTGTGAAATGCTTCATTAAAAATCTAGGTACACGGGGAAGCTACATGGCACAGAAAATAGAACATTGGCCCTGGTGTCAGGAGAACCCTAGTTCAAATCTGGCGTCATTTAACACATACTAGCTGTGTGACCTTGGGCAAGTCACTTAACGCTAATTGCCCTACCCTCCCTCCTTCAAAAAGAAAAAAAAAATCTAGGTACACCACATCTATTCCTCAGAACTACAAATTTAGTAACCATGTCCAAAGGAAAAAAAATAAGGTTAAGTTGGCATAACTTGCTCTTGAAGAAATTATGCTGTTACATGTGTTTCTTTTAAATAAGGTACACCATTCTATTGCCAGAACCTAAGTCATGAGGCCCATACCACCGAGTCTTAATAATAGTTCAGATTTTACTTACCTTTTTGTATTAAGTTCAAGTTCACTTTGCTTTATTAGCCATATTTTGTGCACTGGTATACACCTATTTGAGGATGTAAGTATCATTCTGGGGTTATTTTTACTTAAAAATTACTAGTACAGGGGCTGCTAGGCAGCATGGTGAATAAAGCACCGGCCCTGGAGTCAGGAAAATCCAGCCTCTGACACTTCTCACATACACACACACACACCCAAAAAAAAAAAAAACAAAACAAACAAACCTAGCTGTGTGACCTTGGGCAAGTCACTTAACCACTGCCCTCCAAAATGAAGGAAAAAAAAAAAAGAATTATTCATTACTGCACCTGAATAGTTTTTATGTTGCAATTAGTTCTCCATAATATTTAATTTTATATAATTTATTTAAATGCTTTTTTCTCTTCCTCTCTAAATTCACTTTAAAGTCCTCTTGAGTCAATATACCTCTGGCCAAATACATTTTTCCCCAGTTTCTGTAAGGTCCATTCTGTCTCTTGCCAGAATCTAAATACACTGACATTACAGGTTTTAATCCAGAATTCAACTTATGGTCTATGATACCATCTATGCAATCAACTGTTCATTTCCTAAAATTCCCTGTTCATTTCTTAAAATTCCCTGTTCATTTCCTAAAATTTCCTGTATTTCCCAAAGTCTTGATAATCAAATCAAGGAGATGAAATCATCCACATAAGCCTGCTTATTTTTCAGTTTCTTACTTAAAAGTTCCAAGTTACTAGAGATGCACTCCAAAGTTCTACAATCCTTCTCCTCTATGTTAATCATCAGAATTTATCAACCACCATTCTGATGTTTTTTGGGGGTTTTTTTTTTGCTTTCTGGAGGGCAATTGGGGTTAACTTGCCCAAGGTCACACAGGTAGGTTTTTGTTTGTGTATGTGTTAAGTGTCTGAGGCCGGATCCGAACTTAGGTCCTTCTGACTCCAAGGCAGAAGCTCTACTCACTGTGCCACCTAGTCGCCACCCCATTCTGATGTTTTGACAGGGTTTCCATCATACCTTAGAATTTTCAGGAAGACAGTGCATGTCCAAATTTTCTAGGTCAAATCTATAAACTATCACCTTCATACCCCTCAAAAAGGGGCTATGAATTACTATGATAGATCTTTTTCCCTTTTGGGGAGGAAGAGGATTGTTCCCACCTGCCAGTACCTAAGAAGCTTCTTCAGAGATCCATGGTGTTGTGCTAGCACTTTCTCTGGAATGTCCAGCCTCACATTCAACAAGAAGAGCTTCAGGGCTGTTTTTTAGCTCCTCTTTACAGAGGATATAGAAAACAATGGGGAGGAGTCAGGGAAAGGATGAGGGAAGACAGAAGAGGACTAGAAACATATACAAATACCTTAAAGCCCCAAAACCAGAGAGAATCCAATAGATAAGAGAGTATATGAAGTTAGGTGGAATGGAAGTAAGATTAAAGTACATATGACAGATATCCAAATAAACAAATGATGATAACTTTCCAAAGAGGATTTAGGTATGGATCTAGTTCTGTGTGCTAGAAAAACAACTGATCAGGCCAAAGATCATCAAGAAAATTTCTGGACTGTGTCAAGGGCAATTTTCTAAATCAACAAAGTACAAGACCATTTATGGCAAACATGCTTCTTAATTTCGTCCTTACCAAAGACGGTCGTATTTTCAAAGAAACTCAGCAATCAGTGAAACTGAGATTAAATTAACTTTAGGAAAGCAGAATTTAACAAAGAGTGCGCTAATAAAAAGGACCTGGTGGAAAGAAAATATAAGAAACAAAAGAAATTTTAGAAGTTACATGGTTTTTACATAATCACTTTTGTAGGTATAGAAACAACCTCAGGTGCTTTCAAAAAACAGAAGGAATAAAAAGAAACTAAACTGGTTAAGCAAAGCTACAAAGAACTTTAAAGGCAAGTGGGAAAGCCACCAAAAGCAGAAAATGGGCCAGATTACTATCTATAAAGAACTAGTATAATAAAGGAGGGAGAAGATCCAAAAAACACTAAAGCAATAAATGAGAAACTATTTTAAAGCTTAAAAAAAAAGAATGGAAGGAAAAAAGGGCTGTTCCTTGAGGAAAAAAGTTATCTAACCAGGGGCGGCTAGGTGGCGCAATGAGTAGAGCGCTGGCCCTGGAGTCAGAAGGACCTGAGTTCAGTTCCGGCCTCAGACACTTAATGCACACACAAAAACCTAGCCGTGTGACCTTGGGCAAGTTACTTAACCCCAATTGCCCTCCAAAAAGCAAAAAAAAAAAAAAAAAGTTATCTAACCAACAAAGTTATTTTGCTCTATTTTTATCTCTTAACATTTCTAATATTTGAATTAACATTGAGAAAATTTCAAATCAGAGGAATTTGTCCCCTTTTCTGTCCCTTGTAAATTATAATGAAAAAAGACCAATGTTTGTAAATACACAGGGTTTACACTGCTAATCTACTTCCCCTTCTAAAATCATCAATGACTCACATTTTCAAAGTTCAATAACAAATACTCCTTTGTAATGACTTACCTGGATAACCAATTCCTTTGGCATTTGCATAGGGAACCCCAGAAGATCCAGGGCTATAAACAGGATTCATGATTTCAAGAACTGAAGAGAAAAGAAAATAAATTTTAGGTAAGCATTGGTTTTTCAGATTCTTCTACAGGCATATTTCTAAAGAGTTCTCTAGGTAGTCTATGGGCTTGTCCATAATTCAAAGATGTCCTCTCCCCTCCAAAAAAGCAAAAAAACAAAAAACATAATTTATAGATGTTCTGTATTATGAGGGTCTTAAGTCATTACAGTAAACAAAGAAAATGGTCAATTGTTCTGTTTACTCTAAATGATGAATTTAGTTTTAGTTTAGAAAACACTTTTCTTGTTTCCTGGGCTACAGAGAATACAGAAATGATACTTAATTAAGATGATTAAAATAATAATGGCAACAAGAACTTAGAAGTAACACATTACCAATAACTCCACAGACAATTATTAAGAACCATGGCTTACTAACCCACTTAGTATTTTTCTTCAGGGACATTCAGTGGAGGGCATAGTTATTCTATCCAAAGTCAATCTTCAAAGTTAATGATTATAGCCAACAATTACAATAGTACTTTAAGGGTTTGCAAAGTGCTTTACATACAGTAACTCATTTACATACAGTAACTCACAACCCACACTATGAGAAAAGATATTACAGGTATTATGCCCATTTTATTGATAAAACTGAAGCTCACAGCAGTTGAATGATTTGCCCGTAGTCACACAGCTATTAACTTAAGATGCTTGACCTGGACCCAGGTCTCTCTGGAGTGCAAAGTTCTTTCCAATACATTATCAATACATCTCAATTGCATTATATAAATATTCTATGAACTGGATATATCTAACCAGCAGTAATAATAGTGTACTGTATAACTGTTCTTAAAGATGATATTCAGGCTCTCTCTAGCTCCAAACTCTCAGCTGAATGCCAGTCCCATATTTTCCAATACATCTTAGATATTTTCAACCACATATCCTGCAAGCATCTCGAACATATCATAAAAGTAAATTTTTTCTGATAGCTCTGTGGAAGGCCATTTGATGGACCTGATGAAATTTTAAGAACTTTTAAATGAAAGGGGATGAAAATGACCTATTATATTACATAATGACCACAATAATAGGGGGAAAATAAAAGATTTCAGAATTCTACCAAAGCAATTATCAATAGTGACTGAAATAATTGTGCCTCCCACCTCTTCCTATGGGTGTGGTAGAAGACATACATTTTTAGATTGCACTAATATGTCAAAAAAAAATTTTTCTTGCTTAACTGTTCTTTGTCACAAAGAGATGGACAGAGGGAGAGAGGGATAGCTAGAGAGAGGGAGGAACAAAAGGATTATATGCTAGGCATTGTACTAAGCATTACAAATATCATACATATCCTTTGGGGTGGCTAGGTGGCGCAGTGAGTAGAGGGTCCCTGGCATCAGAAGAACCTGAGTTCGGATCTGACCTCAGACACTTAACACACACAAACAAAAACCTAGCCATGTGACCTTGGACAAGTTACTTAACCCCAATTGCCCTCCAAAAAGCAAAAAAAAGAAAAAATTATATCCTTTGATCCGAACAACATGCCTGGGAGGTAGATGCTATTATTACCCTCATTTTACAGTGGAGGAAACTAAGGCAAACAGAGGTTAAGTGACATGCCAGAGTCATAGCTATTGTGTTTGAAGCTGATTTTGAACTCAGGTCTTCCTGACTCCAGACCCAAACCCCTATCCACTATGCCACCTAGCTGCATAAGGAAGCACAGGAAATGATTGTGAAGTTTTAAAAAGACATCAATAAAGCTTTTTTTTTTAAAGAGAAGACTGCTTTGACAGCAGCAATGAAAGTAAAACAGTCATACTAAGGAAGGCCTAGCCCTAGAGTTCAATAATTCAGCTATAACCAAGCCCAAAAGGAGGGCAAGAATAATAATTTTTTAAAAAATTTTTAAGTTGGTTTAATCCATTTTCTTCTCTTACAGGCCATCCAAAGGTTTTCTGACTCCTTAATTTACACTTTTCTTTGGCCCTTCAAATATCTATTTACAATTTGTACTGAAAGCTACTGTTTTTTGTTGTTGTTGTTCAGTTGTTTCAGTGGTATCCAACTCTTCATGACTCCATTTGGGGTTTTCTTGGCAAAGAGGATGGAGTGATTTGCCATTTCCTTCTCCAGATCATTTTACAAATGAGGAACTGGGGTAAACAGGGTTGAGCGACTTGCCCACAGTCACACAACTTGTAAGCGTGTGAGGTCAGATTTGAACTTGGGAAAATGAGTCTTGCTGACTCCATGCTTGGCACTCTATCTACTAAAACATCTAGCTGCCTGAAAGCCATTTACATCTTCTAATTATTTATTGTACTTCTTGTCTATCCTCCAGATAGAAAAAGAACTTCTTGAGGGCAGACTGTTTTTGTCTTATTTCTAGTAAATAAAATTGGATAGAGTGACGGCAGCTTTTACCGAGGCCTTTGAAAGTCAGGCAAAGAATTTATATAGCATAAAAATCAGGGTCTCTGAAGGCTTTTGAGAAGAAGAACATTAGAACGAAAGATTCTTTTCAGCAATCTGTTTCCTGATAATTGGAGAAAGACTACTCTAAAATCAAGGAAGCTAGGATGATATAGGAGTACTAGAGTGCTGACAGTGGCAATAAAGAGGGGCAGAAACAAGAAATTTCACATGAAAAATATCAACAGGATTTAATTATTCCAATATCAATGATGAAGGATGAGCCAAATGACTCCATACTTTTGAGCCTAGGAGATTAAGAAAATGGTATTGCTGTAATATAAATCAGAAGGAAATTCTGAAGGAAAAATTATGAGTTTGGCTTTATACACATTGATATGAGGTGGGAAGAGATTTTTTTTATGTATTCCAGCTCTAAAAAATTTTGATTCTATAAAAACTTACAAGAAGTAACTCTTAGGATAGAAATGGGGGAGAAAAAAATAACCCAGACTCAAAGACAAAACTTGAAAATTAGAAGAGATCACATTTGGAAAATTTTAAGGTGGAAACTTCTTAAAAGGGTTTTTATTGTACTCAGACATGTTAAATATAGCCTCAAATGAATGGCTAAGTAAAATATAATGAGTAATAGAGTTGTATAATTGCCCCCAACCAAGCAAATTAGTATTACATGCCCAGGGCTTTAAAGAAACAAGGCAGAAAGCCAGTAAGAATTTCCATTAAGCGATCTCTTCAGTTCTTCCCTTTGTACAGAAGTAAATCTCTTTGAAGTATATCTTAATTTTATTTTCAGATCCTTTCCACAGTTACTTTCTAATACTATTAAGTTTTTCATGGAAATACATGCTTAAAAGTGAACTCTATAGAGACTGGACCACAATACTCATTTATTTTATGATCTCTCAGTAATACAAGAAAAACAAAAGGAAGGAGAAGGCAGTATCACGCATTAGAAATGCTTTTCCCTCCCTAAAAAGTGAAAAATTTGAACACTTGTAGAATTTTGACCCTATTGCAAAGTCTGAAATATTAAAATAAGAAGTACCACACTTTCCCTCATTGTACAACAGAGAGGAATAAAATAACCACAATTTTTGTTTGTTTTCAGTCCTCAAAATGTATAGCTCTGAAAAAAGACTAAAGTCAAATCTAGCACACTTCTACACATCTCATGAAAAAGTACACCATTAATAGTCTTCATCGTCATTGAATAGTAGATCTGATAATAAACTGAATGCTGCCTTTTTCCTATAGAACTTAACATTTTAAAGGTGATTTTCAAGTAACTGTATGGGGATCTAATGCCGGTTTCCTAATTGCATCTTACTAGAGATGTTTAATGTTTGGCTCTTTCCATAATGACTCAAAACTTTGTTCTTAATGTCCATGATTTCTTTTGAGGGCCCTGAATTATAAATATATAAATATATTTTTTAAAAAAATTAGTCTTCATCATTCTAACAGTTAAGCTGAATCCAAATGCTTGACCAAAATGTACAATTAACCCATGACAATAAGATAACCATAAATTTCTAAATCTAACAAGTACCAAAGGGACTTAGACTCAAAAACAGAATCCTATTGTATGTGTATGTGCAAGTATGTGTGAGCAAGCGTGTGTGCAATTTAACAGAATTGTGAATATTTTCTCCATTTTTGTTATTCAGTTGTTTCAGTTGTGTCTTGAATCTTTGTGATCCCACTTTGAGGTTTTCTTGGAATAGACAGTGGAGTAGTTTGCCATTTCCTTCTCCAGTCATTTTATAGATGAGGAACTGAGGCAACAGGGTTAAATGATTTGCCCAGAGTCAAACAGCTAGTAAATGTCTAGGGCCAGATTTGAACTCAGGAAGATGAATCTTCCCAACTTTGCGCCAGGCACTCTTATCTTCTATACCACCTACCTGCCCTACTTTCTCTATACCCACCTTCAATTCTTGGTTGACATTAGGCTCCATCAAATGCAAGTGCTATAGGGCTAAGTTAAGAGGTTTCCCTGATTCTTGGGGAATTCACTATTCAAAACTCAATACTGGCCTTAGGTGTATAAATTTGAAAGCCAGGGTTCTTATACAGGAGTAGGCCCTGAAATGAAAAAAGTTTTTCCCATACCCTATAGCCATGGTGTCAAGTTAAAACAGAAACAGGCCACTAATCTACACAGAAGGATTCCTGTGGGCCACATATTGACTTAGTTTTAAAATGTTTTGTTTTATTTTATTTTTATTTATTTTGTCAACTCTTTCCCAATTACATTTTAATCTAGTTTGGGCTACGCTTAGGAGTGTTGGAGGCTGAGTGTTTCACACCTTTGCCCTATCGAATCTAGGAGTTAAGTACCCATGTTGAGATGGAAAATAAAGTCTTTCCACTCAACAGCTCAAAACCCCAGATATCAACCTTTTTATGGCTTTCATTAAGCCATCTTTCTAATTCCTTTTCTGTAGCCTTGAACCCACTGTTTGAGTTTCTAGCACTTTTGATTTTTTTTTAACCCAAAACTATTATTTACCCCTATGTGGGGAAATCCTGATGAAGAAACTTCCCTCCATCAATGGAGCTTGGCAATTTAGCTATAATTTAGAGTCACCTGGAATTTAAGAGATTAAATACTTGAACATGGTCAAATAGCTAGTATATGTCAGAAGCAGGACTTAAACCCAATATTCCTGACTCTGCATCATAACTTTTTAAAGACTTTTAGTTCACAAATAATTAAGTCATAACAGTTATGCTAGTATTCTGACTTGTTTTATATTTGAGAAATCCTGCACTTAAATTGTTCATCTATTAAAAAGGAGACAATAGGGGCGGCTAGGTGGCGCAGTGAGTAAGAGCACCGGCCTCGGAGTTGGGATGACCCGAGATCAAATCCGGCCTCAGAAAATGAGTACCCACACATAAATAATGACTAGCCGTGTAACCTTGAGCAAGTTACTTAACCCCAATTGCTTAAAAAAAAAAAAAAAGGAGACAATGGTTTAAAAAAACCCTTTAATTAAAAATGCAAGCCATCATGACTAAAAAAAAATTATTTTAAGCATATAAATATCCCATCAATACTAATCAGATGAAAAGGGCAGCTACTAGTCAACATTTTGAATTACTTAATCACATAGTACTGCATAAATTTTTGTTAACTTTCAGAATCTGTTATCACCTTGGTATTTCTCAAATCTTAAGTTTTTTATTTGAAGCTTAAGATACCCCAACTGAAAGTAATGCTCTATCAGAAACAATATCAACCACATCATCAAGAGTTAAAATAAATTTCATTTTAATCCTACATCTGAGACTATCTAATAATTTGACATTCTTTGGGGGGGGGGCAGTCCTGACTAAGCTAGTATGTTGCTGCCAGGTATATAAAGGCATAAATCCAAAAGATACCCCCAAAAGCTCTACATTCTTTCATAACGATTGTTACCTATCAAGATAGTAAAAGACAGCTGAAGTACTGACGTGGGCAGTCTTAAGAATATTAAAGAATCAGACTACATTAGACATTAAATAGATCTCTTTATTTTATAGATAAGTAAACTATATCAAAAAAGTAAACTAAGCTGCTCAACATCACACAATTTGTTAATGGAAGAAATAGGACTAAAATGTCATGCTGATTTAAATTATATATGCAGGACTGGATGGAACCTCATAAACCATCTAGCTCAACATCTTTATTTTATAGATGAGAAAACTAAGATTCAAAGAGATTAAATGACTTGACTACCCAAGGTAAGCACATAGGATAAGTTTCAGAAGCAAGATTTGAACTCAGGATCTCTGACTCCCGAACCAGGGCTTTTCCCACTCTTTGATGTGGTTACTATACTGTAGCCGATCATATCAAGTAAATTTTTCTTTTACAAGATGATATTTCAAACTATGGAATATCAACATAGTAAGTGCCTGTAATAAAATGCATCTTCAGCTATATCACATTTACTACATGGATGGAAATATGAATATATAAAACTTTCTGAAAAGCTGATGCAAACCAAAATATTAAAGTGAAGAAAATTAAAATAATAGAATAAAAATAGCAAGTACCCTCATATAGCTATTAGGGCTTCCATGAAGGACGCAAATTAATGGTTTTGTTTATGTTTCTTCAACAATATCTAGAATACAAACATTGCAAATAAGCCACATGTATATGTAAGGCAATGTGGTGTAATGGACAAAGAGTTGAAGAGAGTCGAAGACCTGAGTCAAGTTCTGCCTCTAATATACTCTGTGGACCCTGTATAAGTCACTTAACATCTCAGTGCCCTCAGCAACACAGTGCAACAGAATCTAAAAATACAAACACAGCCAACAAATCACAAGTAAGGCAGCATAGTATAATGAAGAGACAGCAACAGTCAGGATGACCTATAGTAGAGTTCTGTATGGCCCTATGATAATCATTTAACCTTTCAGTGCCCTCAGAAACTAACAATGCACCTTGCAGAAGTACTTGGAAACTGGATTGGTAGAGGGAATTCTCCTCAGAGTTCCCTATACCAATGAAATCAAAGACCTGGTTAAAAAAACAAGTACCTGTCTTCGAAAATCATCTCCTAGAAACCACAGAAGTTTTTTGTTTGGTTGGGTGAATTTCCACATACCTAAGCTCCAAAATAGCTACTCCATGAAAAATATGTGAAAAGCTCAAGACCATTCCTTGAAGAAAAAAGTTCCTTTTTTAGCAACTACTGACTAATAATGCGATCACTATGCTTTTCTCATATATAAAATAAGGTGATTCAGATAGATAACCTCTAAGTCAGGGATTCTTATCCCCTTTGGTGGCCAAGTGAAACCTATGGACCTCTTCCTAGAATAACAATTTTAGAAGTATAAAATACCTTACTTAGATGACAAAGGAAATAATTTATATTGAAATGTAGTTATCAATTTTTTTTAAACAAGTTAATAACTCCTATAAATTTAATGGCTCCTTATTCAACCAGGCAGTCTTTACTGTTCTATGTATTTATTATTTGTTACACATGTGTGCACATGTGTAAAAAAGATAGACATCAAAAAACAGGAAAAATTATATTCCCCCAATATGACTTTGCCATAAGCAGACTTTTTATTATTACTAAGCAAAATAGCTTTGACTTAAATCTTGGATGAGGGGTTAAAAGGAGTCTGGCTTGGAAAATGGTATATCTTAAACAGGATGAAGTGAGTGATGTTTCAGAAAATGAGAAACACTTAGAAGACCATCATTTTAAAAGAATTTTGTGTTCTTCGCTTTTCACATCATTCTCCCATAATTTTCATGTGAGCTTTCCCTTAAGCAGTAACTGAAGGCAGCTCATAAAAATAGGCCCGACCTACATGTATCTATAAGTATCTATAGGTTCACTTTAAACAGGGTAGATTATTAGCCTGGGGAAACATCTTAAAATTATATAAAAGTTAACCTGGTCTGGGCTCCAAATTCTCTTCTGAACCATAACAAACATCTCCTTTAACCATTACCCTTTCAAAGCTAGAAATGCCTTTTGCTACTACTCTGAAAAAAGTGAAGATCTGTTTTCCAAGCAGGGAAAATGACTAGCAAATTATTTCATTACAAAGGTTATATCCAAAAGGACTCAAAAATCAAGAAAAATACTACCCACAACTATTCATTTTCCAAAATATTTTTAAAATGCAGTTTTGTATTACCTAAGCTAAGAAGAATATTTTTTAAAACTCTTAAAATACCAAATTATCATAATGAATTTGAACTGCACTCACACATATACCATCCCTGTCATGGGCTTCTCCGGAGCAAACAGCATTTGTAACCACTCACTCATCTATTTTCCAACTTCCCACACAGTGCCTCCAGTTGTCCTCGTGTGCCATAAAAAATCAACTTACTACCATCTTACCTATAAATGGATCTAATTCTCTAGATGCATGCTATTCCTAATCAATAAGGACCTTTTAATTTTTTTCCCCTACTAAAATTAATGTCCTTTTCTGGTTGAAAAATTTCTCCTCCAAAATACATGTTGCCTGACTCCCTCCTTCCCACCGAGTCTGCCTTTAACAGCCCACACATCCATAATCTCGGTAAAGGTCTGATCTTCCCCACACAAATCTAAGAACAGAACCTGAGAAACATTCAATACATATTCTCTTTACAATAATATATTCCTTAGACGCATAATCAGAACAAGACCTCCGCATTGTAAATTTTTTTCTAACAGAAACGATTTGCCCTGAAATATTTTCCCAAATCGCTCGGATGTCTGGACGTCCCCTAAGGGGAGAGTTCCCACTGATGGGCAGAAAAAGTGGTTAAGCTAAAGATAAAGCTTCAGTTCCGAGTCTTTAATTTATTTAATAGCATTTATCAGAGAAAAGTGAAACCCTGAAAGGGCTCGTCCTTCCCCGGGGCTACCCAAACGGGCACTGGAACAGCCTTTGAAGCTGGGTCCCCCATTTTGGTTGTTCCCAGAGCTTTTTCCTATCTTGCAGAGGGTTGGGGGGTTAACAAGAAACACAAAGTCCCAAACTTCCGGGCCCGCACAGTGCAGGGCAGGTTCACCTAGCTCCTCCTGCCAGTCTCCCCACCTCTCAGCCCCAAAGAATACAGGAGCATCTCCCCATACATCCAATGGTTTAGAGCTCGGCATCTCTACCAAAGGGTCTCAGTTGCCATGAAGATCCCGGCAGGAAGAGGCAAAGCACGTCGGGGTTTTGCGGGGGTTGGGGAGGAGGGGAGGTAAGCTAGGTGGGCCCATTCCCTTCCGGAACTAACCCCCAAGACGAGTTCAACACAACAAAGAGAAAATTTAAATCGTAATACCTACATTGCATCAGCCCAAATCTCATTTGGGCGAAAAATTGGGGAAGAAACCAAATCGAATCCATCTTATCCTCACCGCTCCTCCCCCCCCCCTCCAACCCGCCTCTCCTGCAGATTCCGGAGAGAACGCACCCCCTGTCAGAGCACATTAGTACCCCGGCACCCACATACAACTGCTTTTAGGGGATGGGGAGGTCTCCGGCATTAACACCTGCTTTCCCAAACACTGGTCTTCCACCGTTTCACCCCACCACAAAAAAAAAAAACCTAAGGCCGTGAAAGGTTCGTCCTTCCCCAAAGCCCCCACCCGATGCACACCTTACCCAGAAGCACTCCTTCCTCCCCGACAGCCGAGGGGCTTTCAGCATCTCCCCCCATTCACCTTACGCCCCCCCCCCGACTTCGGAGGCACCGACAGAAGCAGGGCCTTCGCCTCCTCCCCCGACAGCGATGGGGACGAGGCCTTTACCCACCCCGACCAACCATCCCCTGTAGACTCGGATGGAAAAGTGGCCGGCCCCAACCCAAAGGGATAAAGGCCGCAGGGGAGGAGCCGCGCCGCGGTCCAGGCCACCGCCCCCCTCCGGGAGTCCCGGGCCCTCCCAGCGCCAGGCCGAAGGCGGCATCCCCGGCCGGCCCCGTTATCCCGCGGGCAGCATCCCCAGCCGGCCCCTCCCCCGAGCTCCCTCACTCACCAAGCCGCGACGGCGGGGGCGGGTGGGCTGGCTTGCTCGGGCGGCGGCTGCAGGGGCTCTCCCTGCCTCGGTCCCCCGGCAGCAGCCTCGGCGGCTGGGGCACGAGCTCGGGCGGCTGCGGCGGCGGGGCTTCGGCCTCGGTTCTCGGACGGCGCTGGACGCTGGGGGCGGGGAGGCCCCGGAGGAGAGATGCGGCCGCCGCCGCCGATGTTCCGGCCTTGGCGTGCTGATGCTGCGCTCCCGGTGTTCGTTATCGTGGTCCCGGCCGGCGCCTTCCCTGAAGCTGCTGGGGCTGCCCCGGCTGCGCGGCGATCCCTCCTTCCCGCAGTCCTTCTGTCTGTCTGCCTCTCCCCCTCGCTCAATCGCTCCCCTCCCGAATCTGCGCAGCAACCGGACACCGTCCCAACCTCACTTCCGCCTGAAATGGGAGGGAGAGAGGGAGAGAAAAGGGGAGGGGCAGAGGGAGAACAGAGTGAGTCTGGCTCGCGCCAGACACCGCCCTCTCCCCAGGCACGTGACCGAGGGCGCCCTCCCTCCCGGGGCCGCGGCCCTACCTCTCCTGCCGTTCACCCTCCCCCTGCGGAGCCTGAGCTCTACTCCGCTGGGGTTGACTGAGCTCCCCCGCTGTGCCCTGCGCTGGGAGCTTGGAGAGAGAGACTGTTGGCACTGCCGTGTTTCTTTCTGCCTGTTGTCATTCGTGTGTGTGTGTGTGTTTGCGCGCGCGACAGTCGTCATCCACAGCCACTTAGAAAGTGCTGGGCTTTAGATGGGGGGGGAGTAGGCAGAGTGTGCAATGAAGTAGAACGTTATTCCACTTCTCTTTTGCTAGGCTTTGATTTTATTCCCCTCCCTCTGGGCAGAACAAATTGTCTTCACAGATCCAATTGTCCCTGCCATTTTATTTAGCCCTTCTCCCTTTCACTTTCCCCGTCTTTTCCCCATGCCCTTCTTTTCCTCCATGTACACCCCTTTTACCATTCCATTCATCCTACCTCTTGTTCTCTGTTCCTCTCTCCTCCTTCCAGGTATAGTACTTCTCAGGTACCCATTTCTGTCCTCCTTAACAGATCTTCCCTACACCCATCAACAAGCATTTATGTTAAGCACTCTGTGCCAGGTCTTGTCGGAACTCGGGGTTCCAGGTGGAATTGGATCCCACCTCTTACACTTTGGAGATTTATGGCAAGTCATTTAACCTTTTTGATCCTGTTTCCTCATTTGTAAAATGGGGGTGATAATACCAGTAGTTCCTATCTCACAGGCCTGTAAGACTTGAATTAAAATGATTAGAAAATGGTTTGCACACATTTAATCTATATAAACGTCAAAGCATGCATTTATTTTCTTTTTAATATTTTTATTAAATGTTTTATTACAATTTTACACCTAAGTAATCTGCTTAATAACTTTTACATTTAAAATAATTGATTAATTTCAAATAAAAATATTTTAAGTTTTTTAGTCATTCTAAGTCCCAGTCTGGATTCTTTGTGCATTCGTTCTCATTCACTTTTCCTCTTATGTGATGGTACAGTAGACAGTGCATTCATCATTCTTTTGGGTCTGCTTTTCTTCACTTTATGTTAATTCATGTGTTTAAAATTTATTTGTATTCTTCATACATGTCTGTCTTAATTGCATTATAATATTACAGTAATATACTAGAATTTATTTTAAAATTATCATATTATTATACATTTAGGTTGCTTTCAATCTTTTGCAATTGCATATCTTATTGTTAAAAAAATAGATCATAGGATTTTTTTTTTCCTGATACTTTCTGGGTATAGTCCCCCAAATGGAATTATTGGGTCAAAGGGTATCAGCATTTATGCTGCCTCCTGTTCTCTTACTCTGCAGCAAAATTCCAAGTTTGCAATTCCATCTACTACATATGAATATACATTTTTCATCACAACCTTGCCAGTATTGCTTCCTTGCTTTTAATTTTTTTTTAGGTGATAGGCATTAGGTAGTCCTTCAAAGTTCCCCAGTCTACCTGTTTTACCACAATTCAATCTTCTTTGCAGGATCTTTATTCATGTTATGCCCACTAACTGTGGGAATACTCTAAAGCCCTAGCCTGACCCTTCTCTTTTCCTTCTACTCTTTCTCACTTGGTAATCGCATCAACATCTATGGGTTCAATTGCCATCTATGGCTCTATGCAGATGTCTATGCTATCTGTGTCTCAAATGCCATCTGTCTCTTTGCAGATGGATCCCAGATCTATATATCCAGCCAAGTCTTTCTCCTCAGCTCCAAGACTGATTACCATGTGCCTCCAGAACATTTCAGACTGGACGATACAAAAAAAAATCTCAAAACCAGCATATCCAAAACAGAACTTACATTTTTCCAGAAAAACTCACTCACCCTTTTCCTAACTTTCTTACTACCATCATTCTAGTTCCCTAAATTCACAGCCTCAGCAAAATCCTTGACTCTAGTCTCTTGCTCTTGGTTTAGAGCCAGAGGGCCATGGTTTAAATTTTGGCTCAGCCACTTGCCAGTGGTATATTGTTCCTTGCATATAATGCATCCTTTACCTTCTCTAGTCTTTTGCACTGACTGTCCCACATCCCTAGAACACACCTCTCCTTAGGATGTCTGGCTTCCCTAAGATTCAGTTCAAATACTGATTTCCTATAAGAGGAGATCTCATCTGGTCTCTATAATACCTCCTATCTAATTCTGCAGCTTACAATCTGCTCCATCTACCCTGTATATAACTTGTATGTACCAATTTACATACATGCTATTCCCTCTATTAGAAAAGTAAGCTCTTGGCAGGGAGGGACTATTTGTAGCGGCAAGTACCCCAATATCCCCAGGGTAGCTGCCAATATAGGTTCTTAGATCTGCTTTTCAAAAGGAAAGCAACTCAAAATGGGTTAACAAGCTTACTTTAATCAAACAAACATACATTACCTAGTTCAGGGGAAAAAGGTCAGCACCCCGAACTTCAGAGTTACAGAACTTACAGATCAAACAGACAGGATTCCAAACTGTCCTACCATTATATCAATACCAAATCACAGTTACCAGAGAGGGAAGCATCAACATCTGGGTTTTCAAAGCCGGGGGGCTCTCAACAACGGCTTCCCAGAGTCTCATCTGGTCAAATCACACAACACTTCTCAAAGTGAGCCCCAAAGCAAAGCCTCTCATCAGAGTTTATATAGCCTTCTCCTGGCTCAGAGAATGTAACAACCTTTTTGACCCACTGCCCAATCACAAAGTATCAAGGTGTGGGCTTTCCTAAAAAACAAACCTCCCACCACAGGCTCCAGGTGCACTTAAGCTAAGGGCAGGGAAGATCTTTAAATTTGCATTTCCATTACACTATTTTAAATTCAATTTTATTTTTATTTTTATTTTCATTTTCAAGTTCTCTCCTTCTTCCATCCAATGAGATGACAATAAAACAGTCCATTATATGGGGTGGCTAGGTGGCGCAGTGAGTAGAGCGCTGGCCTTGGAGTCAGAAGGACCTGAGTTCATATCCGGCCTCAGACACTTAACACACACAAACAAAAACTTAGCCGTGTGACCTTGGGCAGGTTACTTAACCCCAACTGCCCTCAAAAAAAAAAAAAAGTCCATTACAAATATGTGTAGTTATACAAAACAAATTCCCACATTAGATGCTCAAATTTTTTTAAAAGAAAGAAGAAAAAAAAGAAAAGATAGGGGTGGCTAGGTGGTACGTCCACCCTGGAGTCAGAAGGACCTGAGTTCGGATCCAGCCTGAGACACTTAACACACACAAACAAAAACCTAGCCATGTGACCTTGGGCAAGTTACTTAACCCCAATTGCCCTCCAAAAAAACCAAAACAAAACAAAACAAAAAACAACAAAAAAAAGTAATCTTCCTAATGTATATATTATCATGTTACTCCCTTACTCAAAAACCTTCAGGAGTTCCCTATATCCTGCCAATAAAATATATATTCCTTACCCTGGCAATGAAAAGCCCCCCCCCCCACAGTATAATGTTAAATCTTTCTTTTTAGCCTTGTTTCACATTGCACTTCTTCACAAACTCAATGCTCCAACTAGGTTGGCTTATTGTCTATCACACTTATTGTTGCCTGAATTTCTCCTGCCTTCTTCTGCCTCAAGCCTTTCCAGAAACCTAAATCTGGAAATATTGCTGTCCATATCCTTTTCCTCCTTTAGGGCTAAGTTCCAGTGTCACTGATTCCACTGGGCCTTAATCTATCTAAGAAAAAAGTTATATGCCATTCTCTTTTGTATATGGAAGGAAGGAAGGAAGGAAGGAAGAAACGAAGGAAGGAAGGGAAACGAGCATTCATTAATTCCTCACTGGACTGTGCATTTGACCATAATCTGTCTTGTATCAGTGTAATTTTGTATATGTTTGTACATGTCTCATATCGTCTACTGGATTTTAAGCTTTTGGGAGGATGCTTTTCATTTTTTTATCCTCAGAATAACACAGTACCTTACAGATGGTACTACCTTATAAATGTTTTTTTTTTATTTGTTGAATAGTTTTTCATTACCTATAGAATAAATTCGAAATTCTTCAGTCTATTGTGAGAAGGCACAACATATCTGCTGTGACCTTCCATAGCAACAATAATTATTATAGGGCCCCACCAATCTTTCCAGCCTTACTCCTCAGTACTCCCCTACTTATATTTTCTATAACAATCAAACAGGAATTCATTCATTGTTCCCCAAACACATCTCAAGAATTCATGCTTTGGCACTTTTGCTTATATGATTCCTTCTCTCTGGAATGCCCTCCCACACCATCTTTGCTTGTTGAAATTCTACCCATTTTCAGATTCTACCTCCTCTGTGATCCTTCTTCTTCCTACCCATAACCAGATATGAACTCTTCTCTTTTCTGAAATCTCTGTAGGGCTTTTCTTATAGCTCTCATAGCACATAACATAGTGTTTTGGAGGGAACATTGTTTACTTTGCATTATGGCTATTTGTGCAACCTCCCCCCTGACCACTAGATGTATGAACTTTAAGGGCAGAAACTGTTTTCTCCTTTTTATTCTCAGAATGCTTAGCACTATGCCACATATATCTTAGGTACTATATAAAAATACCCATGTAAGTATGCATATACATATATACTGAATGTATTTTATTTTGACAATTCTATAACCAAGACGTGATGTTTATCACCACTTTTGTTGTTGTTCAGTTTTGTCCAACCCTTTACGATCACATTTAGTGTTTTCTTGGCAAAGATACTGGAATGGTTTGTCATTTCCTTCTCCAGCTCATTTAACAGATGAAGAAACTGAGGTAAACAAGGTTGAATAAAATTGCCCAGGGTCACACAGCTAGGAAGTGTCTCAGGCTGGATTTGAGCTCATGAATATTCCAAGCCCAGTACTCTATCCACTATACCACCTAACTATTGTTAAATATAAAAGGTGATCACCCTTTAAAAGTTTACTCATTTTCTCTAATCACTCTTAGAAATTTGAAAGCTGGGGGCGGCTAGGTGGCGAAGTGAATAGAGCGACGGCCCTGGAATCAGAAGGACCTGAGTTGGGAGCCGGCCTCCGACACCTAATCCGCACAAACAAAAACCTAGCCGTGTAACCTTGGGCAAGTTACTTAACCCCAATTGCCCTAAAGGGGCGGCTAGGTGGCGCAGTGAGTAAGAGCGCCGGCCTCGGAGTTTGGATGACCCGAGATCAGATCCGGCCTCAGAAAATGAGCACCCACGCATAAATAATGACTAGCCGTGTAACCTTGAGCAAGTTACTTAACCCCAATTGCTTTAAAAAAAAAAAAAAAGAAATTTGAAAGCTGTAACCTGGTGAACAGTGGTCCTTCTTAGGATAACATAGAAGCAACCATCTGTCCAAGCAGAGATAACTGATAAAAATAAGTCATTAATATGCACTATCCAGCCAATTATGCTTCTTCAGTAGAAATTTGAATATTAAAATAGTAGTAAACTTTTGTCTCTGAAAGGCAAAGGAGTACAATCTATAGCAAGATTTAAAAACAGAGGAAAAACAATGTCTTCCTAAGTAAAACGTGATGGTTAATTTGCTGACTTTACTTGTTAACAGTATGCTAAGTCTTGAGTTGCAGTCTTAACTCTGAATCACTTGGAAGTGGTCTTCCAAGCTTTGCTTAAGCATTTGGCAACTGGATTTCCAAGCATGGCACATCTCTATTTTTCCCCCTAATAACTCCAGGATGGTACTCTACAGGTGATGCTCTGTAGAATACCATGTCTGTTGCATATACTGTTAAGGTGCATTAATTTTACTTTAGTTTCAATGGCACCAAAAACCAACTACCTGGGTTGCTAAGAAAATCACCCTTGTTGTTTCAAAGCACTGATGTTTGTATTTATACTGTATAATTACAGGTTTATTACTGTATTACTGTATAATTACAGATTAATTCATTAGGTAAATTTCTCAAAGTAGGTACTAGCTTCTCATCAGAGGAAGATGTCACAGTTATATTTCAGCTATCCTGGGGAGCCTTAATATGCAACTTTACCTAGCTCTCCTTTCCCTTCATTTGGTGCATAGGGAAGAAGAGCCCCTTCAGCAGCTTTTGGGTTCTTTCTCACTCTTGGCTTGTTTTTCTTTTGGTTAATTGAAGGAAGCCTGAAAGAAAACATGGTCACATACCTAGCTTCCCTGTGGCTGTCTCTCTCCTACTCCCTATCACATTTGACCTTTTTCTTGGTTACCCTTGACAACCACACTGTGCCTTACTCATTCCTCTTCCCTCTTTATTTCCCCCTAAAGAATGGATAATTTAAATAGGAAGAAGTTTCTTGAGCTAAACTCTGCATTTCATAATGTAACTGTCTGACTTTCAGAAGGCATTAAAAAAAAGAAAAAAAAGACGAGCAGCATTGGGAATCATAGAATGCAACTTGGATTCTTAAATAGGTCTCACCCCACTTTCCGCTTCTGAAACTTTTGAATACAGCAGAACGGTTTTTAAACATAGTTGAACCATAGTATAGGCATATGAAATTTTAATTAACCTAATAAAGATTTAAGGAAAAATTTCTTTAGAGTTCCTTTTAAACATACCTTACAAATTATTTGCTTCTCTTGAACAATAAAGCCTATCACATATTTTGATTGGATCTAAAGGGTTGATATTACACATGTGATTGATTTTTGTGTATTATATGGATATGTATGCACTTTCTTTTGGGGGGGAGGGAAATTGGGGTTAAGTGACTTGCCCAAGGTCACACGGCTAGTTTTTGTATTAAGTGTCTGAGGCCAGATTTGAACTCAGGTCCTCCTGATTGCAGGGCCAGTGCTCTATTCACTGAGCACCTAGCTGCCCCTATGTATGCACTTTCAAAACATGCATGTTATATCCTATATGTCATTAGGCATGTTGTTACTGTAGTATCCTCCCAGGATGTCTATTGCATATGCTGTTAATGTGCATTCATTTTACTTTCGTTTCAATGGTACCAAAAATCAACCACCTGGGTTGCCAAGAAAATCACCCTTGTTGTTTCAAAGCACTGGTGTTCGTATTTATACTGTATAATTACAGGATTTAAACTGGTACTATAATGAGTTTCTGCCCAGGGAAGGCATGTAACCCTACCACTAAAACCAACTGTATGGGACTCTCTCCTCGTTGGTGGAAGTCAATGTCTTGTGCTTGCATGAGGAGCAAAGCAGAGGAAGAAAAGGAGAGGTCTCTTTAGTCTCTTTGGCTCTTTGTTCTCTTCTGTGGCTTTTGGCATTCAGCTTCAAGAAAGAGTATAAATAATGCCAACCTCTCTTCAAATTACTGAAGGGAGGAAAATACTCTGGGAAGAAGCTAATATGAGAGGAACTAGCAGTCTCCATCATGAACTTATTCTCAGCTTGCTATACTAGTGACTCTGGAGAATTTCCCTTTGGGTGAGATCTCAGATTCTATCTCTCTTGGTTAAGCTGAGATACCTTGCTCCCAATGGGAGAGCTCCTTCGTTCTTTATTGTCTGGTATATAGTATCATATGTATACTTTCTCTGACTTCTATTTTACTATCAATTTTGATAATGGATTTCTTTGAATCGGGGAGGGGAAAGAGAGCAGAGAGAGAGAAAGCAAAGAAGGGAGAGAGATAGAAAGGAGAGAAAGAGAGCAAAGGAAGAAGAGAAGGAGGAAGGGAAGCAAGGAAGAAGGGAGGGGAGAAAGAGAAGTCTTGTCAGGAAAACTTTGTGGTCAGATAATATTTCTATGCATCAAAATGGAACTGAATGATAAGACTGGGCTCAGTAGATCCCATTTTTCCTCATAGCCACTCTATAGAAATGTTACTACATAAAAAAAAAAAAACCAATGGTTCCCTAGATAGTATTGTTTGAAACACTATGAGATCTAAAAGTATCTTTCTTTCTAATAGGCAACAGTGCCTAAAATCCCTATCATTAGCATTACACCTTTAGCTTAAGGAATTATTTTCTGAAGACCCTAGTAAAAACATGCATGTTATTAGAGGAAAATATTAGTTATATTAGCATACCACATTAGTACTCTAAAATTCATTTTTTCCCCATTTTATTTATTTATTTTTAGTTTTCAACATTCATTTCTATGAGATTTTTGAGTTATAAATTTTCTCCCCATCTTTCCCCTACCCTCTACTCCAAGATAGCAAGCCTACTGAATACCCCTCCCCCCAATCTGTTCTCTTTTATATCCTCCCCCAACCCCCTAACTTTCTAGTAGGGCAAGATGGATTTCTATACCCCAGTGCTTGTATATCTTATTTCCCAGTTGCATGTAAAAAACAATTTTTTTAACATTTGTTTATAAAACTTTGGTTTCCAGATTCTTTCTTTTCTTCCCTCCTCACCCACCCCCACTGGGAGGACATGCAATTCAATATAGGTTGTACATATGTAGTTATGCAAAAGGCTTCCATAGTAGTCATATTGTGAAAGACTAACTATATTTCCCTCCATCCTCCCCCGTCCACCACTTATTCTGTTTTCTACTTTGACCCTATCCCCTTTCAAAAGTGTTTGCTTCTAACTACCCTCTCCCCCAATCTGCCCTCCCTTCTATCATCACTCCTCTTATCCCCTTCCCACCTACTTTCCTGTAGGGTAAGATACCCAATTGAGTGTACATGTTATTCCTTCCTTAAGCCAAATTCAATGAGAGTTAAGATTGAGGGACAGCTAGGTGGCGCAGTGAATAGAGCACCAGCCCTGGAGTCAGGACAATCTGAGTCTAAATCCGGCCTCTGACATTTAACACAAAAACTAGCCATGTGACCTTGGGCAAGTCACTTAACCCCAATTGCCCTACCTTCCCCCCTCCAAAAAAAAAAAGCAAAAATAAAATTAAGGGAGTAAGGTTGACCCATTCCATTTCACCTTGTAGCTCTTCCCCTCCATTGTAACAGTTTTCTCTTGTGTCTTTTATTTACCCTACTCTATCTCTCCCTTTCTCCTTCTCCCAATATATTCTTCTCTCACCTCTTAATTTTATTTTTTAGATATCATCCCTTCATATTCAACTGATCCTGTGCCCTCTATGTATACATGTACACACATATGCACACACTCACATATATATATATATATATATATATATATATATATATATATATATATATATATATATATATATATATACACATACACCCTCCCATACATACATATATATTCCCTTCAACCATCCTCATTCTGAAAAAAGCCTCATGAGTTACAATTATCATTTTTCCATGTAGGAATGTAAATAGTTCAACTTTAATAAGTTTTTTATGGTTTCTTTACCTGTTTACCTTCTCATGTTTCTCTTGCTTCTTGCATTTGAAAGTCAAATTTTCTGTTCAGCTCTGGTTTTTTCATCAGGAATGCTTGAAAGTCCTTTATTTCATTGAATGACCATATTTTCCCCTGAAACATGATACTCAGTTGTGCTGGGTAGGTGATTTTTGGTTTTAATCCCAGCTCCTTTGATCTCTGAAATATCATATTCCAAACCCTTTAATTCCTTAATGTAGAAGCTGCTAGATCTTGTGTTATCCTGATTGTGTTTCCATAAAACTCAAATTGTTTCTTCCTGACAACTTGTAATATTTTCTCCTTAACTTGGGAACTCTGAAATTTGGCTATAATATTCCCAAGAGTTTTCTTTTTGGGATCTTTTTCAAGAGGTAATTGGTAAATTCTTCCTATTTCTATTTTGCCCTCTGGTTCTAGAATATCAGGGCAATTTTCCTTGAGAATTTCTTGAAGGATGATTTCTAGGCTTTTTTTTTATTGTGGCTTTCAGGTAGTCCAATAATTTTTAAATTATCTCTCCTGGATCTATATTTCCAGGTCAGTGGTTTTTACAATGAGATATTTCACATTGCCTTCTATTTTTTTCATTTGTTTGGATCTGTTTTATAGTATCTTTAATTCTCATAGAGTCATTAGCTTCCATTTGATCCAATCTAATTTTGAAGGAATTATTCTCCTCAGTGAGGTTTTGAAATTCCTTCTCCATCTGGCTAGTTTATCTTTCTAAGGCATTCTTCTCCTCATTGGCTTTTTGGGCCTCTTTTGCCATTTGGTTTAGTCCATTTTTTAAGGTGTTATTTTCTTCAGTCAGGCTGTTGACTTGCTTTTCATTCTTTTCTTGCATCATTCTCATTTCTCTTCCCAATTTTTCCTCCACTTCCCTTACTTGATTTTCAAAATCCTTCTTGATCTCCTCCATGGCCTGTGACCAATTCATACTTTTCTTGGAAGCTTTTGATGAGGAGTTTTGACTTTATTGTCTTCTTCTGGTTCCATGTTTTGATCCTTTTTGCTCCCCAAAATAAGTTTCTATGGTCTGATTGTGATTCCTCTCTTCATCTTGACAACCAATGACTTGACTTTTGAGCTCTTTGCCACAGTAGAACTCTGCTTCCAGAGTGGAGAGAACTGTGTCCCAAATTGCTGGGGGTTTTGCAATTGTCAGAGATGAAGAGGGCTCCCTCTCCACGGCCACCACAAGCTCTGGCACACTGGCACTCCTTACCCCAGGCACCACCTGAGTCTGTGATCCAGATCCAAGTAGGTCAAAGCAAGAGCGATTACCCTCTGATTGGTCACTTGGTCCCCCTATTATCTGTAGGCCCAGGAGTTCCCCAGGCAGCCACACAGTAGCAGCTATAGCTGCTGCACCACCACATACCTCTCACCTCAGGGGCAGGGGCTGGAACCCACTCTTCTGTCACCCAGTTCCAACAGAGTTCCCTACTGACCTTTAACTTTCTCTTTGGCACTTATGTGTTGAGGAGTCTGGAAACCACCACAGCTGCTGGTGATTCACTCTCCTGAAGTCTGCTCTGGACAGTCTGTGCAGCTGGTTGAGGCTGCCCAGGTCTGGGACCACATGGCTCACTCTAGACTGCACTCAGCTCCAGCTTGGTATGATAGACCCTTTCTGTCAGCCTGTCAGGCTGCCTTCAGTGAGAGATTTGTTTCTCTCTGTCACTTTGTGGGTTCTGTAGCTCTAAAATTCATTTAGAGTAATTTTTTTACAGGTATTGGAGGTGGTTGGAGTGGGAGCTCAGCAAGTTCCTGCTTTTACTCCACCATCTTGGCTTCGCCCTCTATGATTATTTATGCAGCCATTTTTGTCTCCATTGAGAATTTCATCCACTCCTAAGACTTCAACTATCACAGAAGACTCCCAGATTTATGTATCTATCCCATTTTGTAGAATTCCAGTTTTACATTTCCAAACTGAAGCTGGATATTCCTTGGCTATTCAGACACTTAACATCTCAAATTCTATAGTTGCAAAATAAAATAATGACTATGTAAATGGGTGGGGAAAGGGTAATAGATTAGACAGGCTTTGATTCATTGTTTAGAAGAAAGAGTTGATAGTTTCACTTAACTTCAATGGGAGACAAGGGAAAGAGTTCCCTGATCTGGAGTCAGAGGTCCTATATTCAAACTCCAGCCCTTCTACTTTATGGTCTTGGGCAAGTTATTTAGCTGCAGTTTTTAAATATGTATGTATTATGAATAATAAATATATGTATATATGAAATTTACATATGCACATATGTAAATGAGGAGATTGTACTAGTTGACCTCTCAGGTCTCTTTAGCACTAAATCTATGATCCTTTGAAATAGGAGACAGCACAAAGTGCTGCGGTTTATTTTTTTGTTTTGTTTTTTTTGGAGGGCAATTGGGGTTAAGTAACTTGCCCAAGGTCACACAGCTAGGTTTTTGTTTGTGTGTGCGTTAAGTGTCTGAGGCCAGATCCAAACTCAGGTCCTTCTGACTCCAGGGCCGATGCTCTACTCACTACGCCATCTAGCCGCCCCAGTGCTGCAGTTTAGATGGTGTTATAGAAAGATAGAGACAAATTAACTGAGTTTTATGAGGTATCTATAGTTTGTCAAGATCACCACTTATTCTTAGCTTTGTATGTTCAAAGTGCAGTTCAAGAATGATCTATGTCTGGAGGATTAATTCATACTAACTGAACTTACAGGAAATTGATTTTTAAACCAAGAAAATCAGTTTATTCATATAGAAAGTATTCTGAGTGAGGCTTAACTTAAGCAGGGTGATCGAAACACACAGCATAAAATTCAACAAGGCATTTGTGGACCATAAGTTGAAATAAAACAACTTTACTAAGAGATTAAAAGAATAAAATTTCCAAGTTATACAGGAAATATAGATAAATGTTGCTAAATTCTGCCTTCACATTCAAGACTACAAGAAGGTATTCTCTCCCATCAACTGGGGAATGGCTGAACATGTTGTGGTATGTGAATGTAATGGAATACTATCATTCCATAAGAAATGATGAGCAGGCAGATTTCAGAAAAACCTGGAAAGACTTACATGAACTGCTACTGAATGAAATGAGCAGAACCAGGAGAACATTGTACACAGTAACAACATTGCGCAATGCTTAACTATGATAGACTTAGCTCATCTCAGCAATACAAATGATCCAAGCAATTGCAAAAGACAAAATCCAAAACACTGGATGCTATTCATATCCGGAGAAAGAACTATGGAGTCTGAATGCACATTGAAGCATACTATTTTCACTTTTTCCCCCACCGTCTTTCCTTTTGTTCTATTTCTTCTTTCACAACATGAGTAATGTAGAAGTGTGTTTAACACGATTATACATGTATAACCTATATCAGCTTGATTGACATCTTAGGGAGGGAAGGAGAAAAATTTGGAACTCAAAATCTTATAAAAAGTTAATGCTGAAATAGAGCACCCACCCTGGAGTCAGGAGGACCTGAGTTCAAATGTGGCCCTCAGACACTTAACACAAAAACTAGCCATGTGACCTTGGGCAAGTCACTTAACCCCAATTGCCCTCCAAAAATAATAAAAAAAAAATTTTAAAAACGAGTGCTGAAAACTATCTTTATATGCTATTAGAAAAAATAAAATAGTATTTTTTTTAAAAGGCATTCCCTGAAGAGATATTGGAACTCTCCTGACCCTAATTCCCCCTATAATGTGACTTTCATGTTTCAGGTAGCAAGGAGGTCAAATGCCTTCCCTGCCCAATTAAAGAATCCACTTAGCTTATAAGCTACCACAGCTGTATAAGATATTGGACAGGATTGCCAGTGAGAAAGGAGAAGGGAAAGCAAGGGTGGGGGCCCATGTCAGGTAGGAGAAGGGGAAGGAAGAAGAGGAAGATGAGGTTCTGAAAGTAGCTACAGTCTGAGTTTAGGTGCTCTCCAAATTCTCATGGGTAAGTTTAGTTAGAGGAATGGCTGCTCTTCCTTATTGATAGGCCCTACGCCCCACTGATTGTTTGCATCCCAAGAGAGGTCACCAAAGGGAACAAACTCATTAGAAAAAGTTATAGCAACAGTGGCAGAGCAAAACAGGCATTGCTCCTACCCTAGGAGGATAACTCTTCAGTGATTAAAATACTTTTGTCCTCAACCTGCTCATCTCCCATAAACTATTTGAACTATTCCTCTACCCAAACTCAGTTAAGCATAAAAATAGCCATACTCTTGATCTTGCCATCACCTATAAATGTACCAGAAATCCCATTATCCAACCATAATCTATTGGTTTTTCATCTCTTCCTCTGTTTTCCCTTACAAACCCCCATAATCCCTTGACCCCTCAGTTCTCTCACAGGCCATCCTCCCTGCCCTAACCACTCTCTCCTCTTTCCCCCATATTAACCGCTTGGTGGACCAATTCAATTCTATACTGTCTACTTCTCTTGATTCCCTAGCCCCTTTATCTTTTCACAAATTATGCCCAGCCAAGCCTAGCAGTCAATCATTCCCACTGTTCTTCACCCTCACTTCTACACATGTGCTGTTGAACAAAAGTGGAGAAAATTATACAACCATTCTGACCACTGCACATTTATATTACACAGTCTTTACTGGGTCCTCACTGCTGCTAGCCAATCCTACTATATCTCCCTTATCAACTCACTATCCCACTCTCCAAAGTGGCTCTTCCAAACCTTTAAATCCCCTCTCAAACTTGCTATGGCTTCCCCTCCCCCAACTTTCTCAGCTGAGAATCATGTCTTATATTTTTACAGAAAAATTGAGGCCATTCACTGTGAGCTCCCTCTTCTCCCCTCTTCCTCATCTGATCACCCAGATGCTTTCTTCTCCTTCACCCCTGTCTCAAGTGGTACCATAGCCTTACTTCTTAACAGACTAACCCCTCTTCCTATTCAAGTGATTCCATGCAGTTTTTTTCTATAGATTGCTCCCTCCATCATCTCTACTCTTTCACTTAATTTTCAATTTCTTCCTATCCACTGGCTCATTCTCTACTGCCTAAAATACACCCATGTCTTCTCTATCCTGAAAAAAATAGCCAGCCCTTGTTCCTTCCATGCCTACTAATTATCTTCTGCCCTTTGTAGCTAAGCGCCTGGAAAAGCCTTTTTTACAATAGATGCCTCCACTTTCTTTTTTTCTCACTCTCTTCTTAACCCATTACATGACTTCTAATCATAATAACCCAATAAAACTGCTTTCTCCAAAGTAGCTAAATGATCTCTTAGCTGCCAAATCCAATGCTTTTCTCAATCCTCATTCTCCCTTCTTCTGCCCTTTGTAGCTAAGCGCCTGGAAAAGCCTTTTTTACAATAGATGCCTCCACTTTCTTTTTTTCTCACTCTCTTCTTAACCCATTACATGACTTCTAATCATAATAACCCAATAAAACTGCTTTCTCCAAAGTAGCTAAATGATCTCTTAGCTGCCAAATCCAATGCTTTTCTCAATCCTCATTCTCCCTTACCTTTCTGCAGCCTTTGACAATGCTGATCACCCCTCCTTGATACACTCCTCTCTAGGTTTTCAGGGCCCCATTTTCTCCTGGTTTTCCTCCTACCTATGTGATTATTACATTTGTTGGATCTTCTTCTAGATCACGCCCTCTGACTGTAGGTGTACCACAGGGTTCTATCCTAGGCCCTCTTTTTTCCCCCCTCTATACTCTTTCTCTTGGTAATCCCATCAGCTCCCATGGATTTACTAACCTACCTTGCCCCGATCTCTATGCTGACCTCTAATTTCTCATCTCCAACTGTCTTCTAGACATGTTGAAATTGATGTCCAATAGACATCTTAAACTCAAGATGTCCAAAACAGAATGAATTATCTTTCTCTCTAGACCCTCCCCATGCCTATTCTCCCTATTACTTTAGAGGGCAACCTTATCCTCTCAGTCCATCAGACTCACATCCTAGGAATCATCCTGGGTATCCAATCTGGTACAAAGGCCTGCTGATTTCACCTTTGCAATATCTCTCAAATATGTCCCCTTCTTTCGTCCAATGCTGCCACCACTCTAGTGCAGGTTTTCACATCATCTCATCCCTGGAATATTGCAATTAGCATGCCAGTGGGCCAGCCTTTCTCAAGTGTCTCTCTACTCCAATCCACCCCCCTTCCTTTCAGCCACTAAAGATTTTCCTAAAGCAGTGGTTCAATCATGTCACATACTCCCCCCCATACAATAAATTCCAGGATTGGACTTGGATATTGATTCCAGGATCAAATACAAAATGTTCTGTTTGACATTCAAAGCCCTTCATAACCTAGCTTCCACCTACCCTTCCAATCTTCTTACACCCTACTCCCCAACCTGTACTCTTCAGTCCAGTGACACTGACCTCCTGACTGTTCCATGATTAAGATATTTCATCTCCTAGCTCCCAGAAAATTTCCTACCTCTGCTCTGACACTCACTTCTCTGACTTCCTTTAAGACCCAGCTACAATCCTACCTTCTACAGGAAGCTTTCCCCAGCACCTCTGAATTTCAGTGCTTTGTCTCTACTTCCTATTTATCCTGTATATAGTTTGCTTTGTATATTTTGCAGGTTGTCTCTCTCATTACATTATAAGCTTCTTGAGGGCAGGGACCTTCTTTTGGCTTTTTTTGTATTCATAGCTTTTAGCGAAATATCTGTTTATTGTTTGATTGATTGCTAGTAAGAGCATTTTTTTCCCAGTACCACAGTACCTGAGAAATGAATGAGTAATATTCACATTAATATGGCACTTTTAGGCTTATAAAGCAATTCCTGTGAATTAGATGGCGTAAGAACTATCGCTGTTTTATAGAAGAGGAAACTTAAACTAAAAGGTGAAGGGACTTAGTTAACCAAAGTCCCCATAAAGGTCAGAGCCAAAATCTGATCTCAGCTCCCCCAATCAGTGTTCCTTCCTCTATACCAATGGTGTCAAACTCAAGTAGAAATAGAGCTTTGCAGGTCATATATTGACTTAGGGATGTTTGAGGAACCTCAATTCAGAAGCAACAGAATTATAAGGTCTCATAGGATATTTTATTCTAATTTATGGGGAATCCTAGGGAAATTGTCTTTGTCACACTATCAGGTAAATCTTTCTAGTGATTGGATTAATCTTGCCTACCAGATATAATTCCTGCCCCATCCCCCCACCCCAGGTTGGCCCCCAGATTGCTCTCTGGAACACTAATAATTTTTTTCTCCTTGCTTCTCCTTTTGCTAGCTTCTCTGCAGATACAAGTTTTTCTTATAGGATTGCCTTAGTTGTGAGAATTATATTAGTTACATTTTGGTTTTCCTGATGAAATTTTGGGGAAATACTGGTCCTTTAATGGTCTTTGGAAAGCACCTTAGTCTCATCAGTTGCAAGCCTTATAAACTATTACTTATATAGGTTCTTTTTTTTTAGGTTACTTTTGCTGGTTGTTAATATCATCCATTTCACAATGGTTATCATAAGTGTAAATTCTAGAAGCTATTTCCTCACCTTGTCCTGAAATTCTCAGGTTACATTTTGGTTGGGGCTTACATTCTCCTTCATACTGACTGTGCAAAAAGCCTTTGGAAAGGACAAATGAAGCCTACAGACAGACCTCAGAATTACAGGAATTTAAGGGATGGTGAGATGCAGATTGATTTAGAGAGGTTTGGGGTAGGACAAACTCTCCATCGGGGAATTTGAGAGCATCTGGCCACCACCTCCTTCATGAGGCCCTTCCTGATCTTTCTGGTTGTTAGTGCTTCCCCCACCCTTGCACCCCAAATTATTTTGTGCTTACTTTGCATGTATTTTGTATTCACTTGCCAGCATAAATTGCTTCCCCCCAGATTAAAATGTAAACTTTGTGAAGGCAGTGACTCTTTTGTCTTTGTGCCTCTAGTGTCTAGCACAGGGTCTGATAAATAAAAGGGTTTAATAAATGCTTATTGAATTGAATTGAATCTAGTGCCTGAAGGCGGAAGAAGTGGGAGTGCAGACAGAAAGAGAAAAGAAAGAGCCTGAAAGGTGGAACTAATTTTAAAGATAATTCAAACCAAAAGTACCACTTTCTCTTGAGTGCCCTGTGGGTAGTCCATAACAAATACACAGGCTACCTTTTAGCTTGTGGTGAAGAGCAAGTAATTACCAAAGCACTTTGCCGATGCAGGAGAACATTTTAATTTCTGGGCAAAAGAAGGCAAGTCAGGTAAAAGCAATGTATTTTACCTCAATTAATCCTTCTTTGGAGACCCAACCATGCAATTGAGAGCTGAGTATAGATCCACAAAGAAAGGACCTACTTATCTGTAAAATAGGCCTTTGGGCAGTGTAGTCTTGCTTCAACTTAACTGCTTTATATAGCTTGTGTATCTTTTGCAGAGACAATAATATGGAGAAGTTATTTGCCACCTCCAGTTTCTCAGCTTGAGATGAGTCAAAAAAAAATGAAAGACTGAACCATTTGGGAAGTTTGCAAGATTACAGATTCTTTGAATTTATCCAATTTGGTATTTGTTCCCTCAGAGGGACTGGACTCTATACCTCCACCTGGATTGCTCCAAGTTGTGATTTAAATAGTAGTGCTTTTTCTATTATTTCCTACATAAAATGATGAAAATTTTTTATTGAAAAAATTTCTGAAATCCTTGAGAATATTGTAATTTAAGAGTCCCCAAACCAACCAAGTTTCTGCAGAAGTGGCAAATCCTGTCACAATCCTTCTCAACGCGGGATTTCTAGCCATAGTGACTGCTTACCTGCTATATTTCCAATCTCATTGAAGATGACCATGTGTTGCAGGCAATCACCATATTCATGCTTAGAGACCACTGATGTCAAAGTTTTAGGCAAATTAGAAGTTGTTCCATGAAAAAACACTAGGGAATCCTTCCTACATTCTTCACTCTTATGCTTCCTAATTGTCTGGATATCCTAAATAAGCAATAATTTACTCAATTACAATCTACAATGGTTTCCTCCATTCTAGTCCTACTCTCCTAATTTATTATGGGTAGTGAACCTGGATTTTCTTTCATTTTTTAATTTTATTGTATTTTAAAAATTAAATATTATTTTATTTTCAGCTGTAAATTCTCTTTCTTTCACTTCCTCCTTCCCCTCTCTGGGAAAGTAAAGAAAAACAAAACGCATTACAAATATGTATAGTCAAGTGAAACCAAATTCCTGCATTAGCCACCTCCAAAAAATATGCTTCAGTCTTTACTTTGAGTTCATCAGCTCTCTATCTAGAAGTGGGCAGCACATTTCATCATGAGTCCTCTGGAACTGTGGTCTGTAACCCTGAATTTTCTTTTTTTTTTGTTTGTTTTGTTTTTTTTAAAGCAATTGGGGTTAAGTAACTTGCTCAAGGTTACACGGCTAGTCATTATTTGTGCGTGGGTGCTCATTTTCTGAGGCGGGATCTGATCTCGGGTCATCCCAACTCCGAGGCTGATGCTCTTACTCACTGCGCCACCTAGCCGCCCCTTTAGGGCAATTGGGGTTAAGTAACTTGCCCAAGGTTACACAGCTAGGTTTTTGTTTGTATGGATTAAGTGTCAGAGGCCGGCTCCGAACTCAGGTCCTTCTGATTACAGGGCCAGCGCTCTATTCACTGTGCCACCTAGCCGCCCCAACCCTGAATTTTCAAAAGCTATGCATTTTAGGTTCAGGAAATGTGGTGTAGTTCAACTGTGTTGGCCTCAGAGAGTGGTAAGACCTGTATTTTTTTTTTTTTTTTGCTTTTTGGAGGGCAATTGCAGTTAAGTAACTTGCTCAAGGTCACACAGCTAGGTATTTTTTGTTTGTGTGTGTTGTCAGAGGCTGGATCCGAACTCAGGTCCTTCTGACTCCAGGGCCGGCACTCTACTCACTGCGCCACCTAGCCTCCCCAAGACCTGTATTTTAATACCAGTTCTGCCAACTAACAAGTCTTTTGACCTTGGACTAATAATCACTTATTCATTCTATTCTCCAAATATTTACTGAGCACTTATTGTGAGCAATATATTGCATACTAAGTGCTAAGGGAGACATGGATGCCTGTGCCCTTTAATGGACACTCCAGGGAAGCTTTATTTTGCTCACAGTTCTGAAATGGGCAGAATTGCTGTTCACTGGAGAAAGCCCTGAGATGCAAAGATTCCCTATTCCTTGGTGCAGGATTGCATTAGGTGGGGATCGACTTGAAAGAAGGGCAGCAGAAATTAGCTAGCAGAGACACAGACGTGGAAGAGGACAGTAGCTAAGAATAGAGAGAGTAGACATAAGCCATCAGTAGAGTGCTGAGAGTTGCAGGGAAGAGAGGAGGTGTCCAGTATGGCTAAGATATAATGTGATCGTTCTAGAGCTATAGTGAGACTCTTTAGCAACCATCAACATGCCATGACCTATCAGTGCTCTGAAGTCAGTGCTTTTGGAATTGAAGCAAAAGAAATTCGAGAGGGAGATCCTGTGTTTCAGCACTGGTGATAGGAATCTGAAACAGTGTCTTTCTCCCATTGCAGTGGAGCAACAGAATGCTTATTACCTGATTAAATACTTTGTCATTTGTCTGTTTTCAATTAATGTTTTTCTTTTGAATTTGTTTTGTATGTGTATTGGAATAGGGCCTTTGCTTTCACAGCCTGATGCTTCTGTCCATGTTTCAGTGCATTCCCGAAGCTCTTCCTCTTTCCTTGAGTCTCAGTCAGCAGTAATACAGATATCCTGCTGTCTGCTGAAGGCATTTTAGCTGTCCTGATTTTTAATTAGGAGACATTCCAGGCCTAAACTAACAGTTGGCAGGATGATAGCTTCTGGAAACTACCCTGTGACTGGAAGAAGTTGAGTGGGGTACATAAATAGCAGGGATAGTTTACCAACTAATGTATCACTTTATAGAAAATCTTTATTTATTTATTTTTAGTTTTCAGCATTCATTTCCACAAGATTTTCAGTTACAATTTTTTCTCCCTATCTTTCCCCTACCCCCACCCAAATAGCAAGCCTACTGAATACCCCTTCCCCCAATCTGTTCTCCCATATATCCTCCCCCATTGAAGTAGTAAGCCTTGACATTTCACTGGCTTACGAGGGGCCCATCTTTGTATCCTGAATTCTTGTAAACCCAAGAATCCTCCATTCCGCTAGGTTATCGAACATCTTTAACCCAGTGTGCCCCAGTCCACTCTTATCTCATCAGACCAAACCCAAGAATCCTCCCTTCGGTCATTGAACAACCTGCGTTATCTAAGAGTGCCCCCGCCCCATATCCTGCCTGACCAGCCTGCCCCTGATACGATGGTAGCTTTTGGACTATTTAAACTGTGTGTCTACTGGGGTTCGGTGCAGCTCCTGAGACTTTGTCCCTAGGACTGCCGCTGGCCAGCTGTAATGGAAATGCAAATTTAAAGATCTTCCCTGCCCCTAGCTTAAGTGCACCTGGAGCCTGTGGTGGGAGGCTTGTTTTTCAGGATAGCCCACACCTTGATACTGTGTGATTGGGCAGTGGGTCCAGAAGGTTGTTACATTCTCTGAGCCAGGAGAAGGCTATATAAACCCTGAGGAGAGGCTTTGCTTTGGGGCTCACTTTGAGAAGTGTTGTGTGATTTGACCAGATGAGACTCTGGGAAGCCGTTGTTGAGAGCCCCCCGGCTTTGAAAACCCAGATGTTGATGCTTCCCTCTCTGGTAACTGTGATTTGGTATTGATATAATGGTTGGACAGTTTGGAAGCCTGTCTGTTTGATCTGTAAGTTCTGTAACTCTGAAGTTCGGGTGCTGACCTTTTTCCCCTGAACTAGGTAATGTATGTTTGTTTGATTAAAGTAAGCTTGTTAACCCATTTTGAGTTGCTTTCCTTTTGAAAAGCAGATCTAAGAACCTATACTGGCAGCTACCCTGGGGATGTTGGGGTGCTTGCTGCTACACCAGCTAATAAACGCTTCCTGAATTCGATTACTGATGGTCTTGGCGTGGTGATTCTGTCTGAGTGTCCATTTCACCATCAGCCCCCTAACTTTCTAGTAGAGCAAGAGGGGTTTCTATACCCCAGTGCCTGTATATCTTATTTCCCAGTTACATGTAAAAAACAAAAAAATTTTTAAACGTTTGTTTTTAAAACTTTGAGTTCCACCCCCAAGGTCACTTCTCTGTATAAATCTGTAGGTGTAAATTGGGGGAATGGTACAAGGTAGGCTGATCAGGCTAGAAGCAGCTGAGTGATGAAGTGGTTAGAGTGCTGGACTTGGAATTAGGAAGACCTGAATTTAGCTGTGGGCTAAAACTCTTACTAGCTGATTAACCCAGGACAAGTCACTTATGCTGCCTGCTTCTATTTCCTCATCAGTAAAATGTGGATAATTATAACATCTATGTCCCCGGGTTGTTGTGGAGGATAAAATAATTTGTAAAGTGCTTTGAAAACCTTAAAGAAATATGTGAATGTTAAAAAAACAAAACAACTTTGAGTTCCAGATTTTTTCCATTCTTCCCTCCTCAGCCACCCCCACTGGGAAGATAAGCAATTCAATATAGGTTGTACATGTTTAATTACCCAAATAATTTCCATAGTAGTTATATTGTGATAATGTATCACTTTTTGATCGACCTACCAACAAGTGTTTATTAAATTATCGCCACCTCTTTCAGTCTCAATTTCCCTGTAGGATAATGAGACCTGCTCTGCACTATTTCATGCTGGTGGTTAGAGAAACTTAGGACAGGCCCCCAGAGGTCCTCACATGACTTTGGAGTGCCTTACTACTTACCAGACTCACTGTAGGTGAGAGAGAGTTGGTTCTGCCAGCTGCTTCCAAGAGAAACCTGAACCTCTTCTTTATACAATTAGTCCCTAATACATTTATCCTTCTTGGTGGGTTTCATGACACAACCTCTGTAAGAATGCCCTTGCCAGGGGCGGGTAGGTGGCGCAGTGAGTAAGAGCGCCGGCCTCCGAGTTGGGATGACCCAAAATCGAATCTGCCCTCAGCACCCACACATAAATAATGACTAGCTGTGTAACCTTGAGCAAGTTACTTAACCCCGATTGCTTTAAAAAAAAAAAAAAGGAATGCCCTTGCTTAATTTCTTTTTTCTTCAGGGCTTTCTTTGCTACTCTTTTCAAAATTTTATTGATATCTTTTGTTTTTATATTACTTAAATTTCCCCCTGTGTTCTTCTTCATTCCTTCCCCAAAGCTATCCCATATAACAGATTTTTTTTAAAAAAGGAAAGAGAAAAGAGCAACAAACCTATCAATATATGCAGGAAATGAGACAAAAGAGTAAAATAAGGTTTTTTTCTCATCTTTGGGGACAAGCTTTTTCTTTGTAGCTTTGCAAAATTCATTTTTGATTGCTATTGCTATTTACATTGATATAATCATGTAGATGGTTTTCTTTGTTTTGCTTATTTCACTTTGCATCAGTTCATGAGTGTCTTTCCATAGTTTATGTAATTATAATATTCATTGTTTCTTATATACAGAAATATTACATTATATTCATGTACCACAATCTGTTGAGCCATTCTCCTCTCAATGGATATCTGTTCAGTTTCTAGTTCTTTCCTAACATACAGACACAGACACACACACACACACACACACACACACACACACACACACACACACAGCTCTAAATATTTTGGTCTCCAGATGTGGTGATACAAATATTATATCCCAGCTACTGGGAAAGGTGAGGCTTGTGGAAGGCTGAGGATGGTAGATTTCTTGAGCTCATGAGTTTAAAGCTTCAGTGGGCTATGATGGTTGGGTGTCTGCACTAAGTTCAGCATTAATATGGTAAACCCATGGCAGGGTGTGAGATGAAAGATTTGGGGAGTACCAATTTGCATAAGGAGGGGTGAATCTGCGTATATTGAAAATGGAGCAGGTCAAAGTTCCTATGCCAAACAATAGTGGGATCTTATACTTCCAGCCTTTGTGAAATGGGGAGATCCATTTCTTAAATTTAAAAAATACTATTTTAAAAAACTTAAATTTAAAAAATATCTAAATATTTTGGTATATATGGGAACTTTCCTTTTTTTTATGACTTCCTTGGAGTATAAGCCCTGTAGTAGAACCTCTGCGTCAAACCATAAGGAACTTTATTTGCCAATTTATTTGCAAAATTTCAATTGCTTTGTGGAATAGTTGCAGTAATTCAAAGCTCCACTAACAGTGCATTAGTGTGCAAATGTTTCCTGCAATCTTTATTGACTATTCCTGTGTTTTGTCATCTTTGCCATTTTGCTGGGAATAAGGTAAAACATCAGGGTAGTTTTGATTTGCATTTCTCTTATTATTGGTGATCTGAAGTATTCTTTCATATGATTGTTATGTTCACAATTTTTCTTTTGGGAACTGTTTGTTCATAACATTTGACCCTTTATTTTTTAACACTTTTTAACCTGATTTGCATAAATTTTTGTAGGCATCATAAGCTGAAGAAGATTACATAGTATGACTTTACTGAGACAAATCTATCCTAAGTCAGTTCTGAATTTATTTCTAAATAGTCCTAGGGGAACAGTTAGAAAGAAAGACCTTAAGTTTTTTGACCATTATCTGGCCTCTCAAGACACAGGCTACATTTTTGGCTATGATATTCTCAGCAGTCTTCATTAGTCTCACTGAGCATCACACAAAAATCCATGTCTGCAGATGTTACTCAAAGATTTAGTCTACAAAAAGAGAGCTGTTTCATGTAGCATTGAATAAATGTCATTAAAGGAAGACAGATAATATATCTGAAGGCACAACTATGGAATGTGAGCACTAAGTGAGCAGTCCATGTGTATCTCCAAGTCGAGAAGTCATATGCTTTCCTCAGAATTTCCAGGGAAAAGCTGGAGGCCAAAATGTTTTACTTTTTTCAAGCTCTAAGAACAATTTCTGCTATCACAAAGCATTAGCACTTATATCAAGGCACTATGAAATATTAGAAAGAACAGTGGATTTGGGTCCCAGCTTTTCTGGTTATTTCCTGTGTGACCTTGGAAAGTCAATTTCTTCACCTAAAAAATGAGTATTTTGAATTAGGTGACCATTAATTTCACTTCCAGCCTTAAATATATGATGCTATACTCGTCTAATTTATGACATTACATCTACCTAATGCATGAGGTTTCCTATCCTAAAGTGTATTTTGTGTCATGGCTGTTTTCAGTTAGAATTAACAAAGTCAGCTACATCTAGGGAATCTGTGCAGTTGCTGTACCTGAAAGAACGATGGAGAAATATGTTAGAGAGGGCTTCAGTTGACTAGCAGGAAATTCAAATCCAGAGTAGAAGTAGAGTGAAGCAAGTCCTTGAGCAACTGTGAAATCAAATTAACTCTTGACCTTGTTCATTGAGTGACTTTTTAATTCAACCAAGACCATTTATGACCACATTTGATGGTGATGTAGCTGGTGGTGAATGAGTGACAGTTGTTTGATCTGAGATGGTTACAGAACTGTAGAACCTCAGAGCTCATTTCTTCTAATAGGGGAGACTATATGTGAAAAATGTCACATTTCACAGTCTCAGAAGCAAGGCATTCCTCATGGTAGGGAGGGAGTTAGGAAGAAAAGAAAGAAAGGAAGAGGAAAGTCTTTTTACAATCAATCAATAAACATTTATTAAGCACCTACTATGTGCCAGGCACTATTCTAAGCTCTGGGGACACAAAAAGAGGTAAAAGACAGTCCCTGCTCTCAAAGAGCTAACAATTTAATGGGATTTGAGCTGAGTCTTGAAGAAAGCCAGAAAAGCCAGTAGGTAAAGGTGAGGAGGGAGAGAGTTCCAAGTATGGGAGACTGCCCTGAAAAGTGGAGAAAGGGGGAGGCTGGGTGATGCAGTGAATAGAGCACTGGCTCTAGAGTCAGGAGGACCTGAGTTCAAATCCAGCATCAGACACTTGATAAACTTACTAGCTGTGTGACTTTGGGCAAGTCACTTTACCCCAACTGCCCTCCAAAAAAAACCCCCAAAAACAAGAAGAGTGGAGAAAGGAGACAAAGCATTCTGTATGAGGAATAGCAAAAAGACCAGTGTCACTGCATCATAAAATATTAGTGGGGAATAAAGCATAAGAATCCTGGGAAGGTAGGAAGGGGTTAGGTTGTAAAGAGTTTTAAATGCTAAACAGAACATATTTTTATTTGCTCCTGGACATAAGAGAAAACCACTGGAGTTTACCAAATAGAGAGGTGGGGTAAGGTGGGGGGTGGGAAGAGGTGACACATGGTGAGCCAAGGTTGTTGAGTCATTTCATGTCTGACTGACCCTTCATGACCTTATTTGGGGTTTTCTTGGCAAAGAGACCAGAGAGGTTTGCCATTTCTTCCTCCAGCTCATTTTACAGATGAGGAAAGTGAGGTAAACAGGATTAAGTGATTTGCCCAGGGTCACACAGCTAGTATCTGAGGCCAGATTTTAACTCAGGAAGATTTCCCAATTTCAGGCTGGGAACTCTATCCACTTCTCCATCTAACTGTCTCTCTGGCCCTATTACTGTTTTCTGAATGGAGTTAAGTGGAATTTTGCTTTTGATAAATTAATGTTTCACTCTCTACTCATAAGGACTTAGACTGTGTGTTGTAGGCTACTACACATTTGTAACAAATTAGAGTATAACTCTTTGGCTGCGTTTTGCTAGGGTTTTTTTGTTTGTTTGTTTGTTTTTATCAGGATGCTATGTCCTTTGGTCCTAAGCCTTTAATTCTTTTTCTGTCTAGAAGGAGCAGTTCTTTTGTCTTCTACTAGCACACTTGCTTAGCATTCCTGAAGTAGGGAAGCATGGGTCTTATTGACCCATAGTAGCATCTTATTTTGTTGGAACCAATCTAGTTCACTTTTATTTCTCCTTCACTTCTCTCTTTAACTGAACTCTTCATTTCAGGTCTCTCCAGGCACTTCACTAGCTTTACCAATCAAAGACATTCTCCTTTCTGATTAAACATTGATAGGTAGCCCTGTGAATCTGGGTGCTTCACTTAATCACTAAGTCTGATGCCATCTATCTTCTCATTATCCACTCCTCCTTTGACCACTGAGCTCTGCAGTAGCCTTTCTGTACATAAAATAAAGCCTGAATACTTTTCACTATCATGTTGAAAGGTATTAAGGAAACTAAACAATGCTTCATGTAACATTCTGTTCCACAAAATTATCTACACAGCCTCTTCAAGCATTCCAATTCTCAGAATGTACTCTCACAATTACACATTTTATGAGCACATGTGAGATCAAATGCAGGCCTCCCATGACTTTCCATTAACATATTTAATTCTCTATCAGAGGTTCCCAAACTTATTTGGTCTACTGCCCCCTTTAAAAAAAAATTACCCACTGCCCCCCTGAGGTTAGGTCAGGGGTAGGGAACCTAGGCCTTGAGGCCACATGTAGCCCTCTGGGTCCTCAAGTGTGGCCCTTTGACTGGGTTAGGTTAACCCTTATTTTATTCAACACCTCCCAATTGCACCCAAGGCTACTACTGCCCCCTGGATTGTTCCAACACCCCCCCCCCCCAGGGAATGGTATCACTTACTTTGGGAACCAAACCTATGCAGGCTCTGACACCGCTGTAGCATTTTAGGGGCATATCCTATCCAGGACTCAAATGATTCCTCCCCAGAAGGGTGAAGATGCTCTCCAGAGAAGGCATTTCACTTGGCAGATTGAATTTCTCCTATTTATACTGTCTGGCTAACAGTTTGCCCTCTATCCCCAGCTTCCATTACTCTCAGAAATATTGATTTTTTTCCCTAGCAGGTGTCTTGCCTTATCTTTAGTTAATCTTTCCCTCTCAAGGAAGGCTTTAAGCTTTCTTCCAGGACCTCCTTTCATTGCTAGATCCCTGGGAGAGGGGTCTAGTAATTAATTTCCAGGCAGCTTTTTCAAACCTTATCTCATTGTGAATACTGGAGTGTACTTATGTATGGATGAATTGGCAGAGCGTAGTTTTTGCTCTGGCTTTATTACTAAGTAGGCCAGCTAGTACCTGGCATTTCTCCATCCTGGCCACAGTATGTGAAATCCATTCCACAACTTCGATAACAGAGTTCAATAGATATCCTGAAATGTTTCTGCCCTAAAGGAGTCCTTTCTGGGTCTGCCATATCTAAGAAGCCCCAGCAACATTGCTCACTTCACTTCCTGTTCATGCTCCAGGTTGCTCCACCTCCACACCAGCTGCCTATCCTTCATGCATACTGGTTCCCCCTTATGTTTTGTCTTCCCCTAGCAAAATATAAACTCCTTTAGAAAAAAGACTGCTTTTTAATAAAAATAGCTTGTCGCATTTATGTAGTGCTTCAAAGCTTGCAAAGCACCTTACAAATATCATTGCATTTTATCTTCATAACAACCTTGGGAGGTAGATGCTATTACTATTTCCATTTTACAGGGGAAGAAACTGAGGCTGTCTTGTCCAGGGTCACATAGCTAGTAAATGTCCAGGGTGGGATTTGAACTCAGGTCTTCCTGACTCCCCAGTTTCCATAGAGCTTAGCACAATGTTTGGTCCATAGTAAGCATTTACTATACTCTATTTTTATGAACATTTGTTGATAGGATTCCAGTCCCACTAGCATACATAACTTTCCTGTGATTGCCTAGACAATGATTGTAATCATAATGTACTCACCAGCACAACAAATGTCAATTCTTAATCGCATGTACTACACTACTACACAAATTCAACATAGTTAATGATTAGAAACATTGCCATACCATGTGAGATCTCTCTAGGGTTAACAATCCATATGATAAGAGGCATGATGCTATTCAGAAGATTTCCAGTAAGAAGTAGCAATGAAATTTTTTTTTTTTAAAGCAATTGGGGTTAAGTAACTTGCTCAAGGTTACATGGCTAGGTTTTTGTTTGTGCGGATTAAGTGTCAGAGGCCGGCTCCGAACTCAGGTCCTTCTGATTCCAGGGCCGGCGCTCTATTCACTGCGCCACCTAGCCGCCTGTAATGGAAATGCAAATTTAAAGATCTTCCCTGCCCCTAGCTTAAGTGCACCTGGAGCCTGTGGTGGGAAGAGGCTTGTTTTTCAGGGAAGCCCACACCTTGATACTTTGTGATTGGGCAGTGGGTCAAGGAGGTTGTTACAATCTCTGAGCTAGGAGAAGACTATATAAACCCTGATGAGAGGCTTTGCTTTGGGGCTCACTTTGAGAAGTGTTGTGTGATTTGACCAGATGAGACTCTGGGAAGCCGTTGTTGAAAGCCCCCCGGCTTTGAAAACCCAGATGTTGATGCTTCCCTCTCTGGTAACTGTGATTTGGTATTGATAAAATGTTGGGACAGTTTGGAAGCCTGTCTGTTTGATCTGTAAGTTCTGTAACTCTGAAGTTTGGGGTGCTGACCTTTTTCCCCTGAACTAGGTAATGTATGTTTGATTAAAGTAAGCTTGTTAACTGATTTTGAGTTGCTTTCCTTTTGAAAAGCAGATCTAAGAACCTATATTGGCAGTCACCCTGGGGATGTTGGGGTGCTTGCTGCTACACCGCCCCTTGAAATTTTTTTTAAAAACATACTTTCAACTAATAATCTGTCAATTATAGCCTAGGGAAAGATGAAGATGAGGAAAAAAAATTCTCTAGTGGGTTCTTCATCCACACTCACAAGCTTGCAAAATTCAAAAAATGTCAAAAAAGAAAACAAATAAATATATTCCCACATATGTCAGGTTCTTTCCAAAAGCAATAGGTGCCCTGTATGGAAGAGGGCAAAGGAAAGAGACAGCCCACAGTTATATATTCAATCACACAGCTCCCTACATTTTCTACTTTTTCTGAATGTAAATTTCAGTGAATGTGGGGGCAATGTTGGGAGGTAGAGGAAGACAGAGAAAATCCCTAAGGTAATTAGCAAAGAGCTAAAAAAGCCTTCCTTAGGATCATATGATCACACCTACCTTCCTGTTACCAACTACCTTTTTCCAAGTAGTACATATAATCTTTGAGGGCAAGAACTGTTTAATTTTTATATATGCAGAGTCCAATACAGTGCCTAGTATATAGTAGGCATTAAAGAGAAAAAAGGGGATGGGCAGAGCCGAGATGGCGGAGTAGAAACAGCACTTCCAAGGTGCTCTGCCCCACACAAATTTCAAACAATGTGAAAGGGGACTCCGAACAACTTCTGGAGCCCCAGCACCCACAGAATGACACAAAGAAGCTAACCTCCCACTGAGGACAGCCCAGCACCCTGCAGGAAGGACCAGCGCAGTGGTCTGGGAGCCGGCAGCGCGCAGAGCGCAGGAGCCGAGCCGAGCCCAGGTCCACAGGAGCCGAGGTTTTAGCCCCAGGGCAGCAGGGCCAGCAGCCGGCTGGAGAGACGCCAGAACACCAGCAGCTGTGTCGACTCCAGAATTATCAACATAGACATGCCTAGGACAAAGTAAGAGGTTAGTGTCCTATGGACTTTGGGACCAGTATTTGGGGAATGTGTCGGCTCCCTCCCCTGGGGGCTAGAAGCTGCTGAGGAGACACGCCATTTTGTAGTTTTCAGAGGCAGGTCCAGCTCCCAGCCTGCGAATTGTAGGGAGATCCAGCAATCAGTCTTGGGTGGTAATCGCTCTTGCTTTAACCTCCCTGGATCTGGATTGTGATCTAGGGTGGAAGTCGTGGGTGGGTTTACAGCTTGCCAGAAACGGAAGTTGCCCCCCACACGTTCGGGACAAAAATTCTCTATCTGGCCTTAAAGCCATAGTGTGGCAACAAGCCCAAAAGTCAAGTAATTAAGTGGCAACATGCCAAGGCAAAGGAAACAGAAAAATGCAACCCTAGATTCCTATTTTGGGGGCATAGAGTGGGAAAAGGACTGTGAGGTCAGAAGTCCTGCTCCAAAAGCCCCAGGGGAAAACATGAGCAGGTTGCAGGCCATAGAGGACCTTAAGAAGGACTTTAAAATCAAATAAGAGAAGTGGAGGAAAAATTGGAAAGAGAAATGAGAAGGATACAGGAAAAGTATGAAATGAGGGTCAACAGCCTGACTGAGGAAAACAACACCCTAAAAAATAGACTAACTCAAATGGCAAAGGAGGCCCAAAAGGGCAATGAGGAGAAGAATGCCTTAAAAAGTCGAATTTGCCAGATGGAAAAAGAATCTCAAAAAGTTCACTGAGGAGATTCATTCCTTCAGAGTTAGACTGGAGCAAATGGAAGCTAATGACTTTATGAGAAATCAAGATACTGTTAAGCAGATCCAAACAAATGAAAGATTAGAAGGCAATGTGAAATATCTCATGGGAAAAACCACTGACCTGGAAAATAGATCCAGGAGAGACAATTTAAAAATTATTGGACTACCTGAAAGCCATGATCAAAGAAAGAACCTAGAAATCACCTTCAAGAAATTCTCAAGGAAAACTGCCCTGATGTTTTAGATCCAGAGGGAAAAATAGAGGTTGAAAGAATCCACCGATCACCTCCTGAAAAAGACCCCAAAAAGAAAACTCCCAGGAATATTATAGCCAGGTTCCAGAATCCCCAGATCAGGAGAAAATACTACAAGCAGCCAGGAAGAAACAATTTCAATATTGTGGAAACACAATCAGAATAGCCCAGGACCTGGCAGCTTCTACATTGAGGGATCAAAGGGCATGGAATATGATATTCCAGAGGGCAAAAGAGCTGGGAATGAACCCAAGGGTCACCTACCCAGCAAAACGGAGTATTTTGTTTCAGGGGAAAATATGGTCATTCAGTGGAATAGAGGACTTTCAAGCATTCTTGAGGAAAAAACCAGAATTGAATAGAAAATCTGACATCCAGACACAAGAAGCAAGAGATGCCTGAGAAGGTAATCAGGGAAAAGAAATCAAAAGGAACTTATCAAAGGTGAACTATTTACATTCCTATATGGAAAAGCAATAACTGTGACTGATGATATCTTTCTCACTATGAAAATAATGGAAGAAGAGTGTGTGGTCACATGAATACATATGTGAATGTGTGTGTATATGGTTACAGTTATATATGGATAGAGGGCATAGGTTGAATTTGTTGGGAAGGGAGAATACTCAAGGGATGAAATTATGAGGTGAGAGAGGAAAGTGGCAAGAGGAGATGGGAAGAGACAGTGTAGGGTAAACTGTCTCATGTAGAAGCAAGGGGAAGTGGTTGCAAGGGAGGGGGAGATTAGGAAGGCAAAAATGGCAAAACCACATTCTCATTGAATTTGGTTCAGGGAGAGAATGACATACATACTAAATGGGATATCTCAACCTGCAGCAGAATAGGGGCAAGGGGAATGAGAGGAGGGATGATGGATGGGAGGGCATCCTTGGGGGGAGGGGAGGTTGGAAGTACTCACTATAGAAGAGGGACAGGATCATGTAGGGAATGGACCAGGTGGGGGGTGGGATGAGTGGGAGGGAATTATAAGCAGCCTTGTACAATATATCTACTATGATAATGTTTTGTATAGCTAGACATGTACAACATATATTGAATTACTTATCTCCCCAGAGGGAATGGGTGACAAGAGAGGAAGGAAATGGATCTGAAATTCGAGGTCTTAACATTAAATGTTTCAAATATATATAAATACTATTATTAATACTCTTGCTTATAATTGGGAGATAAGATGTGCAGGCATTGGGACACAAAGATTCACCTTCCTCTAATGGAAAAGTCGTAGGGGGTATGGGAGAAGGTATGGGAGAGAGCAGATTGGAGGAAGCGATATCTTGTGGGACTGCTATTCTGGGAAGTTGGGTAGGGGAATAACTGGGGGAAAATGATTGTAACACAAAATCTGGTGGAAATGAATGATGTAAAACAGAAGTTAATAAAGCATTTGTTTAATAAAAAAAAATAGACTATGGGGCGGCTAGGTGGCGCAGTGAGTAGAGCGCCGACCCTGGAGTCAGAAGGACCTGAGTTCGGATCTGGCCTCAGACACTTAACACACAGAAACAAAAAAACCTAGCCGTGTGACCTTGGGCAAGTTACTTAACCCCAATTGCCCTCCAAAAACAAACAAAAAAAAAATAGACTCACTCAAATGGCAAAAGAGGCTCAGAAAGGCAATGAGGAGAAGAATGCCTTAAAAAGCCAAATTTGCCAGATGGTAAAAGAATCTCAAAAGCTCACTGAGGAGATTCATTGCTTCAGAGTTAGACTGAAGCAAATGGAAGCTAGTGACTTTATGAAAAATCAAGATGCTGTTAAACAGATCCAAACAAATGAAAGAATAGAAGGCAATGTGAAATATCTCATGGGAAAAACCATTGACCTGGAAAATAGACCCAGGAGAGATAATTTAAAAATTATTGGACTACCCGAAAGCCATGATCAAAGAAAGAAATCATCCTTAAAGAAATCCTCAAGGAAAATTGCCCTGATGTTTTAGACCCAGTGGGGGAAATAGAGGTTGAAAGAATCCACTAATTGCCTCCTGAAAAAGATCCCAAAAAGAAAACTCCTAGGAATATTATAGCCAGGCTCCAGAGCTCCCAGATCAAGGAGAAAATACTACATGTAGCCAGGAAGAAACAATTTCAGTATTGTGGAAACACAATCAGAATAGGCCAGGACCTGGCAGTTCTACACTGAGGGATTGAAGGGCATGGAATATGATATTCCAGAGGGCAAAAGAGCTGGGAATGAACCCAAGGGTCACCTACCCAGCAAAACTGAGTATCTTGTTTCAAGGGAAAATATGGTCATTCAGTGCAATAGAGGACTTTCAAGCATTCTTGAGGAAAAAACCAGAGTTGAATAGAAAATTTGACATTCAGACACAAGAAGCAAGAGATGCTTGAGAAGGTAATCAAGGAAAAGAAATCAAAAGGAACTTATCAAAGTTGGACTATTTACATTCCTACATGGAAAAATAATAACTGTGTTTGATGAAACCTTTCTCATTATGAAAACAATTGAAGAAGGGTACATGGCATGTTCACAGGTATACATGGATAGAGGGCACAGGTTGAATTTGATGGGAAGGGATGATTCTTTTTTTTTTTTTTTTTTGGAGGGCAGTTGGGGGTTGGGTGACTTGCCTGGGGTCGCACGGCTGGGTTTTTGTTTGTGTGTTGGGTGTCTGGGGCCAAATCTGAGCTCGGGTCCTTCTGGCTCCAGGGCCAGCGCTCTGCTCGCTGCACCACCTAGCTGCCCCAAGGAAGGGATGATTCTTAAGGGGTGAAGTCAAGAGGTGAGAGAGGAAAGTGGCAAGAGGAGATGGAGAGAGACAGGGTAGGGCAAACTATCTCATGTAGAAGAGGCAAGGGGAAGTAGTTGCAGGGGAGGGGAAGAACAAGAAGGCAAAATGGCAAAAGCATATTCTCATTGAAGTTGGCTCAAGGAGAGAATCACATACATACTAAATGGAATATCTTACCCTCACTCACTCTCCTGAGTAGGGGAAAGGGGGATGAGAGGGGGGATGATGGAGAGGAGGGCATGCTGGGAGGAGGGGAGGTTGGAAGTACTCACTATCAAAGAGGGACGAGATCAAAGTAGGGAATGGACCAGGTGGGAGACGAGATGGGTGGGAGGGAAATATAAGCAGTCTTTTACAATATATCTACTATGGTAATGTTTTGCATAGCTATACATGTACAACACATACTGAATTGCTTATCTTCTCAGAGGGAGTGGGTGACAAGGGAGGAAGGGAATGGATCTGAAAATTGAAGTTTTAAAATTAAATGTTTCATAAGATATCCAGGCATTGGGGCTCAGAGATTCACCTTGCCCTAATGGCAAAGTCGAAGGGGGTATGGGAGAAGATATGGGAGAGAGCATATTGGATGAGGGGATATCTAGTGGGACTGCTATTCTGGGGTGGTGGGTAGGGAAAAATGGGGGGAAAATGTAACTCATAATCTGGTGGAAATGAATGATGTAAACCAGAAGTTAATAAAGCATTTGTTTACAAATAAATAAATAAATAAAAATTTTAAAAAAAGAGAGAAAAAAGGAGTGAAGGAGGCCATGTGTAAGTTAGAATAAGATTTATTGGAATCAGAATAAAACTGTCAGCTATTACAGATAGGAAAGGGGAAGAGAGGAATCCCCATAACATAAATGGATAAAGATGGAGAAGAGGGATTGTATTAAACCAAACATAAACTGGCATTATAAATGTGAAATAGTTTAGTTTCTAGACTGTTAGAAGATGCTGCAAAATAGCATGAATTTAATTAGCAAATGCATGTAAACTCATCTTCTCTTGGGGATCTGTGTCTAAAGATGTACAAAAATCACTAAGGGTCTATTTACATATGGAGCAACTTACCCCATATTACAATCCCATAAATCATCAAACAACTATTTATCAAGTACCTGCTATACATCCAGCTCCTGTGATGGTAGCAGGACTGTGGGTGACATAAAGCCCCCATCCCCCAACACTTCTGCAACTTGCAAAATGAGTCATTGGACATATCCCTGTTTCTCTTTCTCATTCCAAATCAAAATCCAAGGGAAAACCCCATTATTAATCCCAGGACAGGGGTAGCTTTCTTTAGAGCAAAAGATAGAATACTATCTACATGCATACCTGTTGTGATTTCAGGGCACTGGGAAGGACAAATTTCCTCTAAAGCCTCCTCAGACCCTTAGATCCTGCATGAAATTCCATTGACAGAGCTCTATCCTTGTAGCGGCAAGCACCCCAATATCCCCAGGGTAGCTGCCAATATAGGTTCTTAGATCTGCTTTTCAAAAGGAAAGCAACTCAAAATGGGTTAACAAGCTTAATCAAACAAACATACATTACCTAGTTCAGGGGAAAAAGGTCAGCACCCCGAACTTCAGAGTTACAGAACTTACAGATCAAACAGACAGGCTTCCAAACTGTCCAACCATTATATCAATACCAAATCACAGTTACCAGAGAGGGAAGCATCAACATCTGGGCTTTCAAAGCCGGGGGGCTCTCAACAACGGCTTCCCAGAGTCTCACCTGGTCAAGTCACACAACACTTCTCAAAGTGAGCCCCAAAGCAAAGCCTCTCCTCAGGGCTTATATAGCCTTCTCCTGGCTCAGAGAATGTAACAACCTCCTTGACCCACTGCCCAATCACAAAGTATCAAGGTGTGGGCTATCCTGAAAAACAAGCCTCCCACCACAGGCTCCAGGTGCACTTAAGCTAGGGGCAGGGAAGATCTTTAAATCTGCATTTCCATTACAATCCTTTTAGCTTAAGACTTTGATCCCTGTTAAGCTGTAGATCCCTGTGGGAGGGAGTAGTGCTTTAAGTTGTTTTGAGTCATACCTGCTCAGTGTGAAGGAAAAATATGTCTGTAGGTTTGGATGGGGAAGTGAGTCTGGGGGCACTAGATGTCAGAAGTGGGCATAAAGAGAAAAGAGGTTGCTAAGGGAAGAATGAGGAAGTTAGAAATGCCAAAACATACTTTTCAATTTAATTTTCCTGAGAAATGACACTACAGGAGATGAAGACCTAAGACAGCTTCAAATTCTGGCCTAGAGAAAATCCTTCATGCTGCTGTAAGAAGACTGCTTTCATGGGATGTGCTGAAACCTATTTCTGCAGCCACAGGGATATATATCTGTTCTAAAAGGTATTCACAACTTGATGGCCACCCTGTGTGAGGATTACATGGTTGAAATCTTTGAACCAAGTCAGCTACCAAAAAAATGATCCACATCCTTGGGATAAAATAACAGTCCAGAAATTATTCAAAACCCTCATTAACCATTAATCCTTAGTAAGCATTTATGCTGTACACAACTCTGTTCAGGACAAGCTGAGGTATTTGTCTATAGTCTAGTTGATGACATAACACTGAAATACATAAATTGATAAGGAATAAGAAAATATACATGATGGAGACATTTCATTCATAGGCTTTAGAAGTCATTTAATCAATCCCCCTAGTTTGTCCAATGAAGCTAAAGTAATTTGCCCAAGGTCCCATGGCTGCTAAGGAACAAAGGAATTCAAACATAAGCTTTTACATCAGAAATCCATTGCTCTTTTCACTACTCTCTAGTTTTACTGGAATTCAGAGAAAGGAGAGATTAGTATCTAATGAGATGTTATGGAAAGGTTTATTGAAGAAAATGAAACTTGAGCTTCCTCCTGGAAGAATTGTTATGATTTGTTAGATTACCTGAGAGAAAGAAAAATGTTCTAGTTCAATAGAACAACAGGAATAAAGGTATTAAGTCTGAGATAAACAATTGTATATAGCCTGTATAAGTCCTGCGATCCTTATCCCAACTCTCTCTCTCACAGAAGAGAGTCAGGTCCTGAACAAGACTATGTCTCCCCTTAAGGGTTCTAGAGGTATCCTTTAGCAAACTGAAGTAGTAGTGATAGTGGTCCTCTAAAGCCTTCAGCTCAAGCCTCCGCTGATGTGCATCATCACCCCAAAAAAGCAAATTATCCCTTGAGAATCATTAGTGTAAACCTTAAATAGTTTTTTTTTTAAGAGTGTTTACTGAGATGGTATGGGAAAAAGAGTTGGCAGAAAACATCCACTCCAAAAGTCAATGACACACTTGCCCACAAGTAGACACAGAGTCCAGGAGAAAGTGGGCTCAAATTTAGAGGGCACATAAGGCAAAGAGGTCATTGGCAGCACCTTTCTCTTATTCATGGGTTATTCAAGTAATTCTTCTTAGTCATGGTTTAGTTTCGTTGCTGGACTCCTTATGGAGCCACACACATATATCCCAATTGCCCTTGTTTCTCAATGTAGACACTGTTATCAGTTGATCAAGAGATGCCACAAGGACACTGATGGGAAGACAGGATGTTCAAAATCTTCCTTATATTTTGAAGTTTATGGGGGTACTTCTCTAACCAAAGGAGGTAGGAGGAAGAGAAGAGCTCCAATGCCAACACTGAGCCCTCTTGTTCTCCCCTACCCACTCCAGACATTTCTGTCTCAGGAGTTTTACTAGGAACACCATGTTCTCTTCAATTTCTGGAATGACTCTGGTTCTGACTTGCTTGACAATTTATAGACAAGATCCTGGAGGTGTGGCCAAGTTCCCTCAGTTTAGCCAAAAATTATTCTTGTGCAATGTCACTCCAGTTTTAGGATTCATTTGTACTTTGTCAAAAGCCTTTGATGGATTGATTGGGCATCTTATCATTTACCTTAAGTGGGGTAGGGTGTTGATTGATTTACTCAATCAACCCAAAGTTATATGTATAAGGTAGTGAGGACACTGGGTTGGATTAGAGGGTATTTGTTGGGGAGCAGTAGTATCCAATTCAATCTACCTTTCAAAGAATTTACATTTTACTGGGGTAGGGGGAGCCAGAATATCAAAAGATAAATATATATCTACATCATAATTTGAGGAGGGAAAGATTGTTAATGATGAGGGATTATTAAAGGCTTCTCATAGGAGGTAGTAGATTAAAAGACCCTTGAAGAAAACTCAGGATTCTAAGAGACTAAGGCAAAGAGACAGCCTTTTCTAGGCATGGGGGACAACTTGAGCAAAGGCACAGTGAGGAGATAGTATGACCAGTGTGTAAACAATAAGCGTGCCATTTTGTCTAGAATGGGAAGTATGTGAAGGGGAGTATCAGGACTGGGAGAGAGCTGCCTCTTCTCTCCTCTGTATTGAGATAACCAAAGGGAAGAATTGGGGTCAGCTCTGGGTAAAAGCATAAATAGATGAAATTTGTCTTCAAGGTATCTTGACCTCCTCTTGCAGGAGGGCCATTCCATGGCACCCAGTGCTCTGCCTAGGGCCACCTCCACCTGCGTCATCATCATGTTAGTCCACATGATCTTGCCCTTTTGATGAGGCACTTCATTATTTCCATACTCTCTTCCTTCATTAAAACCTACCCATCCTGTGGGGTGGCTAGGTGGGGCAGTGAGTAGAGTGTCAGCCCTGGAGTCAGAAGGACCTGAGTTCGGATCTGGCCTCAGACACTTAATGCACACACAAACAAAAACCTAGCCTTGTGACCTTGGGCAAGTTACTTAACCCCAATTGCCCTCCAAAAAGCAAACAAACAAACAAACAAACAAACAAAAAAACCCTACCCATCCTATGTTCAACTTAGTCTCCTTCATTAATTCTTGCTATCTGTTAGTGGATACTAAAGGCCTACTTTCTTATTTCTTCCTAGGAAATATATTTGCATTATACTATTGCCTACATAGGAGAGTCTCTTAGCCCAAAGGAACATCTCTGTGGTCAGACTATCAGGTACCATGATAGTAGGTAAAGTTCAGGGAAGGGCTTCCCCTTCTCTTTGTGCTGCCTTGAAAACAGTATTTATTTAGCAAATATTTGTTGAATGAATGAAAAGGATATTTGAAAAGTGTGGCATCACTGAGATCACATAAGTAGGTAGAAACCTGTTTTAACTAAGCATAAGACAGGCCTTGGGAATAAGGTTAAATTCTGTGAGAGTAAATTCTGGACTCTGTTAAGAAGTTAATGTTCTCTTTGACTCAGTGACTTAGCTTCACATCATTTTCTTTGCCCATCTGCTGCCCTTCAAGCAATACTACTGAAAAGAGAGACAAGGACAGTGGACAGAACAATAGTCAACTAACTGCTGTAGAGTTGACCTGTTTGTTTTTTGTTTGAAAATACTTCTGAACCCTGTAATGGGCAATTAACCACACCAGTGGAGGCTTGAACTGAAGGCATTAATTGGACCCAGAGCAATTATTATGGAAGGAAAAGACTTTATATAACCACCTTGGAGCTTTCTCAGTAACCTTCAATCATTCTCTCCCTCATTATCATGAGCAAATATATTGACTGAAGCTGTAACCTTTGAATTTGGAAAATGAAAGGAGAAAGTAGCTCTATAAACCATGTACATACCATTTTTGTCATTGCAAAGTCATAGGAAAAAAATCACTTGAGTTCAGAAAGCTTCTGGGCTGATCAATCTGGTGGTATCTATGATGCCAACTGAGTAATAGGCTAGCCAATTCCATGGTGTCATTTCAATATTATTCTTCAAGAGAAACCACCTATATCTAAAATTAGAATGAGCAACCCTGGGAGATAAGCAGAATGTGTCATAACTGAAAATGAAATTCTTTGTTCCTTGTAAATGGAATTTCAGGCAAGGATGAGCACATTGCAAAAGTATTTTGAGGGAGATTGAGGCCAAAGCTGACAGCATGGTGTTATATGAGGGATGCCACAAGGCCCTGGGAACAAATGGTCTTCCCTTTACTGTTAGTAGAGATTTATGTGGTTATGACTGTTTGTGTTATTGTGAATAAGAAAAGGTTTTGAGTGAATATTTCCCTATTGTGGAGAGGCTAACCATGACTCAGTCAGAACCTGGTGAAGTGGATGAAACCAGAAACACAGCAGGGACAAGTGTGGAATGTTAATTGGGCCCAGCTGGTATGGTCCAGCCAAGTCTTTCAAAAAAGGGGACAGTCTAGGAGAGTTGCCAACTTTGAATCAAAGGAATTAAAACCAAAGTTGAAGAGAGGACACAGTGAAGATTTTCAGTCTTTTCTGGAGGTAGCATGAAGTTACATTTGGGACACTTCCTCTTATATGTTGGTCCTCCAGAAGGTTTAAGGTACTCTGGGTATTCATCAACTCAGAATATAGCTTCCAAACCTCCACTTATATATTTATTTAATTTTTGTCAATCAGAGTACACAAGTCAAAGCAAAGCCTTTTAATAAGATGGCATTGTAAAAAAAAATCAACAATAGGGTATTTTTCTTAATGGAAAGGAAGAGTAAACTATATAGGGATTATGTTTTGGGGCACAGATGTAAAGAATACAAATAGACAGGAAAAGTAATTGGAGGAACACACAGGCAGGGAACATTTGCAGTCAAGACACACACATGGAGAGACAACAACATCATCTCACTACTCTCTGAGCTGCCTGTGCCTTTCTGGGCAATTCATTATTGATTTTCCACCAAGTGCTCTGTGTTTTCATTGGACACATATTTGCTAAACTCTCCTACCAGCTTCAGGACTTCATCTCTTCAGTTTTCTGCCCCAAGTCTAATGTCCTTTCCACTATTTCACATGTTATGGGAGGCAGTTTGGTGGCACAGTGGATAGAGTGCTAGGTATGGCTTTAAGAAAACCTGAGTTCAGGTCCTGGAGTCGGGAGGACCCACGATCAGTTCCGGCCTCAGAAAATGAGCACCCACACATAAATAATGACTGGCTGTGTAACCTTGAGCAAGTTATTTAACCCCAATTCCTTAAAAAAACCCAACAAAACTGAGTTCAAATCCATCTTCAGACACTTATAGGGCAAGTAACTTAACTGCTGTTTGCCTCAGTTTCCTCATCTTTAAAATAGAGATAGTAATAGTGCTTACCTTCCAGAGTATTGTGAGGATAAAAGTGAGATAATATTTGTAAAATGCTCTGCAAACCTTAAAGTACTACATAAAATGCTAGGTATTATTCTGATTATTATAGATTCTTTGAGTTGGAATGGACTTCAGAGATCTTCTAATCCAACCTCTTTGTTTTACAGATGAGAAAATTGAGGTCCAGGGATAGAAAGTGACTAATTCAAGGTCATTCAGAGAATGGCCAAGTGAGTCTGGAACCCAAGTTTCCTGACTTTTAATCCAATATTCCTTTTGCCACATCATACTGCTTCCCCAGACATATAGTACACAAAGAATGAGACTGACAGCAAGAAAAACCAGCTACTGTCAATGTTAACTATATTTTCAAATGAGATAATAGTTGTATAGTAATTAGTACAATGGCTTGCACATAGTAGCACTTAATAAATGTTTCCTCCCTTCTCCCCCCTTGTTCCCCTTGTATTATAACATCAGCTCACATAAGTGAGGCCAACAGGGTAACTACAATCTAGGAGTTGTAGGAGAGTACTCTCCTTTGAGGGATTACACATTTTGGAAAACTTTAGAAGTCAGATTTCTTAGGGTAAAAAAAAATTCTGATCTCATATCTCCCAGGAAGCATTATGGTATAATGGATAGAAGGTAGGACTTGAAATTATGAAAGACCTGGGTTGAAATCTTATATCCAATATTTACTAATTATGTGACTATGAGCAAGTCACTTAACTAAGAGGCTTAATTTTCTCATATGTAAAATAGAAATCATAATGCCTATGGTACTTCATAGAGTTGATGTAAGATAATGTATGCAAAATACCTTGTTCAGCAAAAAACTGGAAATAAGTGGGTGCCCATCCACTGGAGAATAGCTGAACAAATTGTGGTAAATGAATTTAAAGGAATATTATTTTTCCATAAGCAATGATAATTATAAGAAATTCCAATAAAGATGGGAAGATTACTGTAGAAAAAAGGAAGCAGAGCCAATAGAGCTATAGAGAAATCACTGTAATAATGGAAATGAAAATAACGAAAGACAGTAAAATTCAGATTAATCTCAATGAGTATCTTGGTTTCAGAGGAGAGAGAATAAAATAGACTTCCCTCCTCTTTGTAGAGAGGTCAGGAGACTCTGAAGTCAGAATGGCAAATGAGGCTACTTTATCAGTTGGTTTGGTTTTGCTTAACTGATTTTCTCTGTTACAAAGGAAGAGTTCAATGTCAGGTAACAGGGGTGGGTAGGATCAGGAAATGACTGATGTTAATAAATAAAAGGCTCAACAAAGTGAAGTGAGCAGAACCAGGAGAACACTGTACACAATAGCAGCAACAATATACAATTCTCAACTGTGAGAGACATCTATTCTGATCAATACAATGATCTAAGACAATTTCAAAGAACCCAAATGAAAAATGCTATTCACTTCCAGAGAGAGAACTGATGAACTCTGAGCGTAGACTGAAGCATACTTTTTTCACTTCCTTTGTCTTGCTTTTTATTGCCTTTTTTTCCCAACATGGCTAATATGGAAATATGTTTTTATATGACTTTCCATGTATAATTTATATCATATTGCTTGCTTTCCCTCAATGGGTAGGATAGGGATGGAAAGGAGGGAGAAAATGTGTATCTTTAAAGAGAATCTTTAAAAAATGCACGTTAGGGGCGGCTAGGCGGCGCAGTGAGTAGAGCGGGCCCTGGAGTCAGAAGGACCTGAGTTCGGAGCCGGCCTCAGACAACCCACACAAACAAAAACCTAGCCGCGTGACCTTGGGCAAGTTACTTAACCCCAATTGCCCTAAAGGGGCGGCTAGGTGGCGCAGTCAGTAAGAGCGCCGGCCTCGGAGTTGGGATGACCCGAGATCAAATCCGGCCTCAGAAAATGAGCACCCACACATAAATAATGACTAGCCGTGTAACCTTGAGCAAGTTACTTAACCCCAATTGCTTAAAAAAAAAAAATGCACGTTAGAGAGCCGCGGGCAGGACTCGTGGACGCACACCATTAGCCAAACTCCAGTTTTTTACCATGGCAGTCCCTGAGTCACGTCCCAACCATACCATTTACATCAATAACCTCAATGAGAAGATAAAGAAGGATGAACTGAAGAAATCCCTCTATGCCATCTTCTCCCAGTTCGGTCAGATTCTGGACATCCTGGTATCGAGGAGCCTGAAGATGAGGGGCCAAGCATTTGTCATCTTCAAGGAGATCAGCAGTGCCACCAATGCTCTACGCTCCATGCAGGGCTTTCCATTCTATGACAAACCCATGAGAATCCAGTATGCCAAGTCAGACTCGGACATCATTGCCAAGATGAAGGGCACCTACGTGGAGCGTGATTGAAAGCGGGAGAAGAGAAAACCCAAGGGCCAAGAAACACCATCGGTCAAAAAGGCTGTTCCGGGTGGGGCGGCCGCCCCAGTTGTGGCTGCAGTCCAGCCTGTCCCGGGGATGCCACCCATGACCCAGGCCCCCCGCATCATGCACCATATTCCAGAGCAACCACCATATATGCCTCCTCCAGGGATGATCCCCCCACCTGGCCTGGCCCCTGGACAGATCCCACCTGGCTCCATGCCCCCGCAACTGATGATGCCTGGACGGATGCCGCCTGCCCAGCCGCTGTCTGAAAACCCGCCCAACCATATCCTGTTCCTCACCAACCTGCCTGAGGAGACCAATGAGCTCATGCTGTCCATGCTCTTCAATCAGTTCCCTGGCTTCAAGGAGGTGCGCCTGGTCCCTGGGCGCCACGACATTGCTTTTGTGGAGTTTGACAATGAGGTGCAGGCTGGGGCTGCGCGAGATGCCCTGCAGGGCTTCAAGATCACCCAGAACAATGCCATGAAGATCTCTTTTGCCAAGAAATAGCCCCCACCCCTGATTGTTCCCCTGTCCTCCCCCTCCTTCCAGGGTGTCCCTCCCCCAGCTTCTCTGCTTGGGGCTGCTGTACCCTGAAGGTAAGTCCCTGCTCCCTTCTCTCAGCCTGTGGCATGAGTGTGTGTGTGACCAGCATTGTACCCAGAGTCTGCCCTTCAGACATTGCACCTGGAGCTGGAGGTGAAAATAAAAGGTTGGCGGCCTCGTTTTTTTTTTTTCTCACAAAAAAAAAAATGCATGTTAAAAATAAATTTTGGGGGGCGGCTAGGTGGCGCAGTGAGTAGAGTGCCAGCCCTGGAGTCAGAAGGACCTGAGTTCGGATTTGGATTCAGACACTTAACCCACACAAACAAAAAACCTAGCCATGTAACCTTGGGCAAGTTACTTAACCCCAATTGCCCTCCAAAAATAAATAAATAATTTTTTTGAAAAGCATCAATAAAACAACAAAAAAAGTTTGTAGGCAGATAAGGTATATAAACCTGAAAGTTCTACACAAATGATTTTTATTATTACCTCTTAAAGATGAAGAAATGTTTCTTTTAAAAATTCTACCCTTACTATTAACATTTTATCCATCTACCTTTATGTAAATGTACATATAGATGTGAGTATATATTATAGATAAATGTATACACACATTACTATCAGCCTAGCTCCTAAAACAGTAAGCATATTATTTTATCTTATTTTGTCAAAGACAGGAGAAAGAATTTCTCATATTCATGTCATATTTCATCCTAAAGAAATTGTTTTGTTTTATTTATTTGCCCTTGGACTCAAAAAGGAATTATTTTATTTATTTAAAGAGGCAGCTCTCCTTCTTCCCAAGGCAAACCCCTCTACATGCAAAGTGATATCCTACGCAATCTTGTCTCCTCCTGCAGATTGCCCCCTCTATCATCCCTTTTTCTCTTACTAATCTTCAATCTCACTCTTTCTACTGATTGCTTCCATGCTATGTACAAACATCCCAATTTTCCCCTTATGCTCAAAAAAAAACCCCTTACTTGTTCAGTCTATCTCTGCTAGCTATCATCTCATATCTCTTCTCTCTTTTGTGGCTAAACTATTAAGGAAGACTATCTGCAATGAGGGCCTTCATTTCTCTTCTTCTAACTCCCTTCTTAACTCTCCACATTCTGGCTTCTGCCTCATCATTCCACTGAAAATACTCTCTCCAAAGTTATCAGTGCTCTCTTAATTGCTAAATCCAATGACCTTTTCTCAATCCTCACTCATCCTTCTTGACCTCTTAGCAGGCTTTTGTGATATGGACCACTCTTTTCTCCTTGATACTCTCATTTTTCTAGGTTTCTGTGTCACCACTGTCCTCCTCCATTCTGTCTGAGAACTCCTTTTCTGTATCCTTCACTGAAATTTCATTCAGGTCACACCTGATAACTGTGGGGTGACTCTTACTGCTCTGTCCTTTATCCTTTTCTTTCTCTATATTATTTCCCTTGTTGATCTCATCAGTTTCCATGGATTCAATTAACACCACTATGAAGATGACTCTTAGATGTACTTATCCAGTCCTAACTTCATGAATTGAAACTCCAACTGCCTTTTTGGATATCTTAAACTGGATTTTAGTTTCATTTAGCAGGTATTTTAAATTCAGTATGTCTAAAACTGTACTCATTGTCTTTCTCTTCAAACCCACTGGTCTTCCTAAATTCTCTATTACTCTTTTTTTTTTTTTTTTTGCTTTTTGGAGGGCAGTTGGGGTTAAGTAACTTGCCCAAGGTCACACAGCTAGGTTTTTTATTTGTATGTGCGTTAAGTGTCCGAGGCCGGATCTGAACTCAGGTCCTTCTGACTCCAGGGCCAAGCGCCCCAATTCTCTATCACTCTTAAGGATACCACCATCTTCAAAGTCACCCAGATTCTCACTTAGATTCATCCTTCAAATTTCAAACAATAGGTTTGAAATAGGGTATTCTAGGTAATAGGCTAGCCAATTCCATGGTGTCATTTCAATATTACTCTTCAAGAGACAGCACCGATATCTAAAATTAGAATGAGCAGCCCTGAGAGATCAGCAGAATGTGTCATAACTGAAAATGAAAATTCTTTGTTCCTTGTAAATGGAATTTCAGATCACCAAACAGATCACCCAGATTCATCCCTTTCTCCCCACTCTCTCTTACCACCACTCCCTCATATCTATCTGTTTCCACGTCCTATAGATTTTACCTTTGTAATATATCTCATGTATGCCTTCTCTCTTCTATTGCTGCCACCACCCTTGCTCAGGTTTTCATCACTTCGTGCCTGGACTATTGAAATAGCTTTCTGGTTGGTCTCCTTGCCTCAAGTCTCTCCCCACTCTAGTCTGTCAGACAATCGCCTGTCAAATTGATGTTCCTAAAACGCAGGTCACTCCTCTATTCATTAAACTTGAGTGGTTCCCTATTATCTCCAGGATCAACTATAAAATCCTGTTTGGCGGGGGCGGCTAGGTGGCGCAGTGAATAGAGCGCTGGCCCTGGAATCAGAAGGCCCTGAGTTCGGAGCAGGCCTCTGACACTCAATCCATACGAACAAAAAAACCTAGCCGTGTAACCTTGGGCAAGTTACTTAACCCCAATTGCCCTAAAGGGGCGGCTAGGTGGCGCAGTGAGTAAGAGTGCCGGCCTCGGAGTTTGGATGACCCGAGATCAGATCCAGCCTCAGAAAATGAGCACCCACGCATAAATAATGACTAGCCGCGTAACCTTGAGCAAGTTACTTAACCCCAATTGCTTTTAAAAAAAAAAAAAATCCTGTTTGGCTTTTAAAGCCCTTCATGACCTTCTTCTTACACCTTACTCCCCTCTGATTGGGTACAGGTATGATGGGGCACAGGCTCTGGAAACCCTCTTGAACTCTCCTTGAATCTGAATGACCCTATACAGGTTCTAGAAACCCTCTTGAACTCTCCTTGAATTTCCCCACTTGATGTGGTAGGGAACTTATTGCCCGAGGCTATAATCTTCTCAACTGGTCTTTTTGTTATCCATATTTCATATGCCCAATTCTCTGTTACCCTTAACCTAGTCCAGGCCTTCATTGTCTATTACCCCTGGATTGCCTCTGACTACTTACCATCCTTGATCCTATCTAGACCTCATTCTTCCTTGGTCACCTGGTCCAGGTCCCTGGCATTCCTGGCCCTTTTGTGTTACCTCACAGTCACCCCCAGCCTACTGGCCATTCCCATCGAGAACTTCCCTAGACCCCTCCTCCAGTCACCCCAGACTACTTGGCCACTCCTAGATCCTTCCCACAGTCTATCTGTATATAAAATCCATCTTGGCCTCCTTTAAGGTGCTCAGATTCAATCTAGCCTATTTACATCAGTGTCTGAATGTTCAGATTCCTTAAGAGTCTGACCAATATGGAAAATCTTTAACAAACCTTGTTTTTCTTTGGCTGAAAGAAAGTTTGGGTTGAATTCATTCAGACAGGACCCATGTGTTGATATTTTGGGACCCCAGCACACCTAAACCTCAATACTTCCATGTATTCTATTATCCAATAACATCTTTGCTGTTCCTCACAAATAACACTCCATCTCCTAATTGTGTGAATTTTAACTGACGACTGTCCACCATACCTGGAACTCTCTTTCTCCTCATGTCTACCTCCTGACTTCCTTAAAGTCTCAAAGTCTCACTTTCTACAAGAAGCTTTTCCAAGTTCTTCTTAATCCTAGTGCCATCTCTGCAAGACTATCCCCAATTTACCCTGTATACATCTTGTTTGTACATGGTTATTTGCATGTGGTTTTCCCCAGTTAGAATGTGGGCTCCTTGAGAGTAGGGACTATCTTTTGCCTTTCTTTCTATTAGCATTATGCCTGGCATGTAGTTGGCACTCAATAAACACTGGTTGGTTTGACTTGACTATTTGCTCTTGGTCTCCAAAATGTGCTAAGATGACAAAGAATCATAGAATTCAGAGCTGGAAGGGTCTTAGTGGTCATCTTGTTCAGAGTGTTCTAAGTTCCTCCCATTTTTAGGGATTGTGGTAAATATGTTGAAGATACTCATTGACCCACCAACCAGAAGAAGCTAATACTACAAAACATCTCCAATTCCACTAGCTTTCACAATGTCATAGTTTTCTCAAGCTAAATTTTATTTTAATTTTCAGATCCATATATTCTTTCCGCCTCTTTTCCCCACTACTTGCTATGGATTTTATTTGGTTGGAACTAAGGCATATAAAAAGGCAAAATATGAAATAAAGTTAGAAAAGTAGGTTGGAGCTATGGAGGGCCTTTAATGGCAGTGTAAACAATGTGCATTATACCCAGTAGGCAATGACATCCAACAAGGAATGTCAGGGGCATAGCATTAAGTGGTAGGGTGACAAAGACATCAATAAAATGATTCCTATTCAAGAGGAGCTTACATTGTAATGGGGAAGACAAATACATACATATTTTTATATAAAGGATACAAAGGCAACAAATAAAGAATAGTTAAATGCACATTAGTTTGAGAGAGGGGGCATTAGCAGTTGTGGGGATCAGTAATGATTTCTTATAGAAGATGGCATTTAAGCTGTGTTTTGAAGAATGAAATGGTTCAATGAGACAGAAATTAGGAGGAAGTATTTTCTAGATAAGGAGAATGACTAGTGAAAAGACACAGAAATGGGAAAGGGAGTACTGTGTGTAAGGAAAGAGAAGACTACTTTGACTGGATTTTAGTGTGGAAAAGAAAATGAGATGTAATAAGATTGAGAAGATAGGTGAGGGTCAGGTTGTACAGGGCTCTAAAAGCTGAATACAGAAGTCCTAGAGGACTTGATTTGATCCTAGAGGCAATAGAGAGCTACTGAGTTTATTGAGCAGGGGAATGACATGGTCAGAGTTACTATGTGGAGAACGAATTGGCATGGAGTGAGACTTGAAACAGGAAGGACAATAAGGGTGCCTTTACAATTGTCCAGTTGAAAAATGATTGCTGCCTCAACCAAGGTGGTAGCTCTAGGAGTAGAGAGAAGGAATTGGATTGAGAAATGTGAAGACAGAAATGGCAAGATCTGACAACTGATTGTATATATAAAGTGAAGGTAAGAGAAAAGTTGAAGAAAATTTCTAGATTACAAACCTGGAAGACTGAAAGGATAGTGTCACCTTTTTTTTTTTTTTTTTTTTTTTTTTTGCTTTTTAGAGGGCAATTGGGGTCAAGTAACCTGCCCAAGGTCACATGGCTAGGCTTTTGTTTGTGTGTGTTAAGTGTCTGAGGCCGGATCTGAACTCATTGCACCACCTAGCCACCCCTTCCTGATCCATTCTTTTTCTCTTCCTACTTTCTCTTCCCTTTCTGTTCCCTCCTCCTGACCCCCACATGCCCAAACATGCATTCAATTTTTACTTTGAAGATCTAGTATGGAAAACTCCATGCTTTGGAAACACAATTATCAAAGGCAAATGTCAGGCACCACCACCTACTGAAACAGAGTTGCCTATAAAGGTGATATCAGTCAAGTTATCTTTGTTAAGACAGAAAAAAAAGAATTTCTATTTCAGTAGATGCTGATGCCTGACATTTGCCTTTGATAATTGTGTTTCCAGAGCATGGAGCTTTCCATGCTAGGCCTTCAAAGTAAAAATTGAATCCATGTTCAGGCAATAGGGGGGGTCAGGAGTTTACATTTTATCAGGGAGAAAACATATATAGATATAAACCAACTACATAAAAAGTAAATACAAGAATTTCTCCCAATTTTGGGAAGGCAATATGCTAAGCATTTTACAAATGTTATTTCATTTGCACCTTGCAATATCCTTGGGTAAAAGATGTTCTTATTATCCTCATTTTATAGTTGAGGAAACGATTTCAGCCTCTCCTATTTCCCCATTAGAATGTAAGGCCCCAAAAGCAGTGACCATTTTTGCCTTTCTTTGTATCCCTAGCATTTAGTATATAAGACCAGTACTTAATATATGCTTGTTGACTGACTAAATTCCTTTAGGATCATAGTGCAGTAATCATAGCCTGGGAGGACTTCAGAAGTCATTTAGTCTAACATGAACATAAATGAGAATTCACTCTACGATTATACCCGGTAACTAGTGTCATCAAGTTTCTGAATGAAGACTTCCAGGGTTGAGGGATCCATTATCTCCTGAGGCATCCCTCACCATGAATCTTCAATCAATTCTTTCCACTGTTTCATTCCCAACTACCTACAAAGATTCCTCATTAGTAAAACAAGGGAGTTTGACTAGATAATTTCTAATATTCCTTTCAGCTCTCAATCCAAGACATCTGATCATACAGTGGAGGCAATGATTGGGCCTGAAGTCAGGAATTTAAAATCAGGTCTCAGATACTTACTAGCTGTGTGGTCCTAGGCAAGTCACTTACCCCTGTTTGTCTCAGCTTTCTCACCTGTAAATGGATATAATAATAGTACCTATCTCCCAGGGTTGTTGTGAGATAATATTTGTAAAATGTTTTACTAGCTATTATTATTCAATATTCAGATCTCTCCCAACTTAGAGATGACTTCCCTTGACCATACTATCCCATTCAGTTATTATCCCATCTTTCTCCCTACTGTCATTGCCAAACCTCAATAGAAATAACAATGTTCAGTGACTCTGATCTTAACATCAGGTGTGACATAAACAGGGAAATGTATGCCCACCAAAGGTATTTACCACTGAGATGTAGCATGGAGTTCAGGAATAAGAGAGTATCCCTGTATATAATGAAATCTTTCAGTTTCTCATATTTGTGAACTACGTTGAATTGATTGCATCAAGCCACAGAACACTGGAAAGCCTCCCAGAAAGAAATCTGTAGTCATTCAAAGCAGTTTGGTCTGTCCATTCACATAAAAAGACCAAGTGGATGAAGAATATCTAGTGCTCAGATTTCAACATGCATTTGGATAGATATTCTATAGAATGTGACCATCAGTATGTATAGCTGGAATAGACAGATGGACAGTGAGTTGCATCTAGAGTTGAACAGGAGGAGAGTGGACTGGATTGCCTTTGGGAACTTGCTAAGCAAATTCTTTTTTTTTTTTTTAAGCAATTGGGGTTAAGTAACTTGCTCAAGGTTACACGGCTAGTCATTACTTATGTGTGGGTGCTCATTTTCTGAGGCCAGATTTGATCTCGGGTCATCCCAACTCCGAGGCCGGTGCTCTTACTCACTGCGCCACCTAGCCACCCCTTTTAGGGCAATTGGGGTTAAATAAATTGCCCAAGGTCACACGGCTAGGTTTTTGTTTGTGTGGGTTAAGTGTCTGAGGCCAGATCCGAACTCAGGTCCTTCTGACTCCAGGGCCTGCGCTCTACTCACTGCGCCACCTAGCCGCCCCACTAGCAAATTCTTAACTGCTGCTGTCCTAATCCCTGTGACCCAGTTGCTATCTGTCCAGGTAAAAAAATCCTTTATCCTGCTAACTCTTCCTATCTAATTTAGAACTTCTCCATTCATTTCCTCCTCTCTCCTCTGTTTCCACTGAACCTCCAAGAACTCCTGTTTTGTCACTAAGAAAATTCTATTTATTCTATATCTTTGCCTCTCATACTTTTTCCATTTCCTGATACTGTGGAAACCTCAATTTCTCCATAAATCACCTCATCCTGGTCACCCTCTCTGCTATGGCCTCCTGCTGCTTTTATCGTGGATCCCAACACACTAGACTAGGAAGAGGAATCAGCATAATTCTTGTTCTCTACTGCCATGTCTGACCTTCTCTCTGCTCCCATCACTTAGTAGCCTCTTCTCCTTTGAAATCTACCCCCAACCAACTCTATTACCCCATTAAGATCCTTATTGCTATCATCTGAGAGGCAATGACATAGTAGGTAATGTTCTGGATTTAGAGTCAAGAAGACCTGATTTCAAATCCCACCACTAACACTTACTAGCTGTAAGACTACAAGCCAGTCACTTAGTTCCTCTGAGCCTCAGTTTTCTTACCTGTAGAATGGGAATAACAATAATAGTGCTATCATCATAGAGTTGTTTGGTTCCAATGGGATAATATACGTAAAGTGCTTTGCAGATTTTTAAAACTCTTAAGAGGCAGCTAGATGGCATAGTGAGTAAGAGTGCCGGCCCTGGAGTTGGGAGGACCCAAGATCGGTTCAGGCCTCAGAAAATTGGCACCCACACATAAAAAATAACTAGCCGTGTAACCTTGAGCAAGTTACTTACCTTGCTTTAAAAAAAAAAAGTCTTAAGCAAGTATCAGTTATTATTTTTACTAACCTCTAGATTGCTCTCCCTCCTTTCTCAAGGATTTCAGCACCTGACTCGTGGTCTTCCTCAGCACTCCAATTCCTTCCTCCATCTTTTATGATTTAATATCTACATTATGTCCCTTACAACAGTGGTGTCAAACTCAAATAGAAACAGGAACCACTAAATTGTACATAAGGATCTCTGTGGGTCTCATATTCACATAGAAAAAACACACATTTTTATATTTCTTTTTTATGAATATACAACACATTAAAATCATATAGTAATTACATTTTCATCTGGTTTGGGACTCACTCAGGAGTGTTAGGCCATATGCAGCCTATAGCCTTGTGTTTGACATCACTGCCTTAGAATACCCTGGCCTTAGCTTCCCGGTTCATGGATGTCCTCAACCCCTGTGATCTCCATATCCATTCTGTCTCAGCTGCTCACAGGAGTAATCATACCATAGCCCTCACCATCACCCAAAACATCACATCCAAAATTTTCAACTCAAAAAATCAGAATCACCTTATCCAGCCTTCAGTAATTCTGATTTTTTGAACAAGCTGCAGAAGACTGAGAAAGCATGACTGAGATGCTAAGACTTTGTGCCTTGGTTGAGCCTTGAGTTCCCAGAAGCAGAAATTGTGAAGGATTTGAGATGGACTGGACCCTGTGAACTTCAGTGTAGAGCAGGACCTACCCAGAGAGCTAGACAAGGAACTTCGAGCTGTCTGCCATTGAACCCAGGTGACAGTCTGGTGAATCCAGGTAGAATCTGGGACCATGGAAGGGGTTCCAGGGAATCTGAGAACCAGCCCCAAGTCAAGATGAAAAAATCTCTCTCTGGGGAGGATAGGTGGCACAGTGAATAGAGCACCAGCCCTGGAGTCAGGAGGACCTGAGTTCAAATCCGGCCTGAGACACTTAACACTTACTAGTCGTATGACCTTGGGCAAGTCACTTAAACGCAATTGCCCTGCCCTCCCCCCTCCAAAAAAGCAAAAAAAAAAAAAAGAGGAAGAAAGAAAAAAGAAAAGACCTCTCTGTGGGTACTGAGTAATGACGAAATTGTAGTTTACTAGTGACCTAGGGGTGGAGGGTTTGTGTTTTTCTAATGATTGTACTTAGTGATTAATGATACTTAGTAATTCATTGCTGAATAAGTGACTGATTGAGTTAATTTAGTGTGCCCCATGAGTGGAAGACTTTGACTTTTGTACTTTGAGATGATTGTTCTTTGTTCTAAATAGTGTGACCACTTTGGTGAAAACTATGTGGCCATTTTAAGTGATGTCATTGTGAATTCTGTATTTTGATTTTCTGTGATGTTATAACATTGTAAATGCTGTACTTTGATTTACTGTGAATGTTTTGCCTTCGTTTGTTATGAAATAGAGTGTTCACTATTCTGTGTAATCAGAACCTTAAAAACTATTCACAGTAGCATTCTTCTGGAAAGCTGCTCGTGCATGGTGTTACACTCACCTCTCATACCTTTTCAAAATCTTTCCTATCTGACCTTACCTCTCTGTTCTTACTGACACTAACCTAGTATCCATCCTTACTACCCCAAGTCTGAATTCATACATCTATAATGCAGGAGTAGATAGCAGAGGAGAGAGTAGTCAGTTGTCACAAATACCAATAGTGTTGATAGATAAAATTATATTATAGCAAAATAACCTTTCTTTTGCTTAGATCTGATAAGATTCACAATCTTCAGTGATTAAAGGTCAATTTTCTTTACCTAACATTCAAAATCTTCCTCAATCTAGTACCATTCTAATCTTCCAGCTTAATTCATTCTATTATTCACTATCCCCCTGAATATGCCCTTTGCTTTCGCACTTCATGCCTGGGCACATCCTATTCTCTATGCTTAGAATATCCTTCCTTTCTCTTATTACTTGTTGAACTCCTAATCATATTTTGAATTCTACATCCTCCATCAAGCTGTTCCTGACAACCTTCCCCTTCAGACCTCCTATAGCACTTGGTTTTGTACTTGCTCTATGTACTTATTATGTGGAATGCAATGTATCATAGTTACCTGTGTATGTGTTATATCCCACTACTATATTGCAAAGACCAGGACTCTATGGAAGTCATATCCAAATTTACCTCTCCCTGCATCTAGCACAGTGCTTTACTACCAGTAGACACTTAATAAATGTTCATTGAATTAAACTGCATTCACTAATGAATGAGAATGAATGTGTGAAGGAATAAATGATATCTATAGATATAGGGCAGACATCAAATTGAAGGAAAACCTTTGGTGATATAGCTTTTGCTCTATTTTTTAATCAATAAACTATGAATCAAATGCTTTTTGTAATCAACAAATAAACACAATAGATATTATAATCTTTATAGTCTCTCAATTATAGTCTATTGTAGTCTCTTAGTCAGTATGCCTATTCCCTTCTCAATTTTTGAACAAGGCTATCCTTGATTTGTCCATTGCCAAGCTCTTAAAATTCTCTATAGAATAATAGCTGTTTTCAAAATATGAATGTTGATTTTTAATATGTGGAGAAAGTGTTTTTGCTTCATATAATTCAGTATTTATCCTACACACTCAATATAGAGTGACAGTTTTCTCACATCCCTTCTATTATTTCTAGAAGAGAATAGAGTATAGCAGTCATTTCCCAACAGCTATTATTATTGGCCAGTCAGGCTGCTGACTTCTTATTGCAAGGTTGTTAGACAACTGAAAAGCCCTTCTGTCTAGAGGCATTTCAAGTGGATTCAAAAGGTTCTTCAGAGGACTCCAATTAGCAGTTCTGGGTTATCATCAGCTGGTAACACATTTCACTAGTGGGCTCTCAGCCATATCTGTTGCTGGCAGAGACACTTGAAAGTCTTCGGTGAGCAAGCAGCTATTCTGGTTATTGTAATGAATAAGGGTCACTTTTTCTGGTTGACAAAAGAATCAGCTGCTCTAGACTTCCTGTCCATCAAGAGGCTGGTGTGGGAGGTGTGGAGGGGGGAGCATATAGCAAGACTTTTAGTAATATCTTTTAAAAACAGACCTACATATTAAGGTGTTTTAACAAGCAGCAAATTAAAAGGATCAAATTCTTCCCCAGTTGCACTAGCAGGTTTGCTTTCCATAGCTTTTTCACAAACAGAAATTAATTTGAAGTTGTCACAACTAATGAGCACAAACTGCTATGCTAATATATAGGCAGACAGATATAGATAATTAAGGCCATCAGAAGATAATCCCACTAACATGCAATTGGTGGAAATAAAAATTGATCCAACTGTTCTAGAAAGCAATTAAAAATTATTCTACGAAGGTAACTAAAATGTCCACACCTTTGATCCAGAGATTCCACTATCAAGCATTTGCCCCAAGGAGGTCAAAGACAAAAAGCTCCATATACAACAAAACATTCATAACAGAACATTTTGTAGTATCAAGGCATTGGAAACAAAGTAGGTATCTATTAATTAGGGACAAATAAATAAATTATGGTAATGAATATATTGGACTATTATTCACCTCAGAAAAAGACAAATATGAAGACTTCAAAGAAGGGACAATTATTATGAACTGATTCCGAGTAAAGTAAGAAGTACCAGGAAATGGGATGAATAGGTGGCGAAATAAGTAGAGCACCCTCCCTGGAGTCAGGAGGACCTGAGTTCAAATTTGGCCTTGGATGCAACCCTTACTAGCCCCAGGACCTTGGGCAAGTCAATTAACCCCAATTGCCCCTTGAAGAAGGAGAAGGAGAAGAAGAAGAAGAACCAGGAAAACAATTCCACAAAGGCTTTAAATGGAATGAACAAAGTGGACAAAAAAAACCCCTTAAACTTAACATCATTTAATTATAATGAATAAGTTTGGCTTCAAAGAATAAGTGATAAAATGCTCCTCCTTGCCTACTTTCCAGAGGTGGAGGATGATAGGTAGGGGACATTGAATACATTGACAAACTTGGCTAGTTTTGCTTTACTGTTTTTCTGTCTTTTTTTTATTCTTTGTTACAAGGCATGGCCCAATGGATAGGGGAGAGTAGAGATATATTGGAAAACAAAAGTGATTTTTAAAAGAAAAGCTATCAATAAAAATTAAAACAGCAAAAAAAAAATCAGAATTGCCCCGGCTTTTTATAAACATGACCCAATAGTATGTTAAAGCTGGAACCTAGTCTACTATCCTCTTTAAAGATAAGAAAAAGGGATGGCTAGGTGACACAGTGAATAGAGCACCAGCCCTGGAGTCAGAAGGACCTGAGTTCAAATTCAGCCTCAGGCAATTAACACAAAACTAGCCTTGTGATCTTGGGCAAGTCACTTAACCCCAACTGCCCTACCTTCCCCCTTCCAAAAAAAAAAAAAATTAATAAAATAAATAAATAAATAAAGATAAAGAAACTGAGACCCAGAGATGGCACTTGATGGGTCCAAGGTTAAACAGGTATTTGTTTGTTGTATCTATAATCTGTTTTTCCTAATTCTCAGGCTAAGGTACTTTTTACTGCCTCTGAGTTGTCTTCTTTTCAATAATGACTGCTAGAGTATGCAAAGGTCAAAATATAAACTAGACAGACAACAAATGATATATTTAACCTCTAAAGCATTGTTTTTAAGTAAATTCTATAATAGAAAAATGTTTTATCTTTATATACTGAGATCAATATAGAAAATGAAAAGTCTATTCACAAAAGTTAGTCCAAATTCCTGTAGCTGACACGATGATCTCCAACATCTCTTCTAGCTCTAGAACTTTTATGAATCTATAGCTAGAATTGTTCATTACGTCTATAATTATATGATTCAATGTTCAATTTAAATTAGGAAAAAGCTGCTACTTTTTCCTACTTAATCCTAATAAATCCATGAAGATAATTTCATGACAAGTTGAAGCACTTGTCTAGTTCTTCTTGGGGTAACTTCCAATTTTCCACTTATGATTGGGCTACAACCAATGGTATGCTGGTAAATGCTTAATAATCGGGTCTCCAAAAATTCATGGCACACTTTAAAATTTAATTTACTTTATTAACATTTTTCCCCAATACTGTCTTCAGTCTATTCAATTGAGAAAAAAAAGAAATCATGCCTTTTTATGTAGTGTTTGCTAATTTCTGCCAAATTCTGAAAATTTAATAATCAGCTCTCTCATTACCTTGTAGGAGCTAACTCCAGCACACACCTGAGCAGCCCAACCTTCCTAGTCTCCATCCTGTGTAAAAATGAAGTAGTTAGATTAGAGAGGTGATGTGGTGGCCTAGTAGAAGAGTGTCTTTAGAGTCCCTAAGAGGTTTCAATCTTGCCTCCAGCACTTACTAGTTGTGTGACCATTCACAACTCACAACTTCTCTGATCCCCAACTTCCTTATCTATAAAATGAGGATAACAATGCCCCCTGGTGCCTGTCTTAAATAAGATGATGTATTTAAAATGCTTTGCAAATATATTTATTTAAAATGTTATCTATTATTATTAGAAGGCCTATTAAGTCTCTGTTTATTACATTATCATTTTTACCTTTTTCTCTTCCCTAACCTCAAATTGATCATGAGTTAAATTGCTAAGACTGTTTAAACTATTCTCTAGCATGAGTTATCTCTATATTTTATTTAACCTAGAGCACGCTTCTCAGAGGTGTCTGTAGCAGAAATGGATATTTTACTAAAGGGTCCCTCTAGGGACCAGGAAGAGTTAGTGCGGCATTCAACAGTGTACAATTTTTAATTTAGACATTGAAATAACGTAACTCAGGGGCGGCTAGGTGGCGCAGTGAGTAGAGTGTCGGCCCTGGAGTCAGAAGGACCTGAGTTCGGATCCGGCCTCAGACACTTAACACACACAAACAAAAAACCTAGCCATGTAACCTTGGGCAAGTTACTTAACCCCCAATTGCCCTCAACATATACCACTACAAGCATGCTAATTGAGATTATAATTACAGAAAAAAAGTTGGAAATCCTTGTAAAAATATTTCATAGGCATTTCTCTGAAATATTTTAGTACACTTAAAAATTATGGAAGGGAACTTGTTGCCATTGGTGTGAGGCTGTAGCAGAAAACCTGGGCTGGGAATCAGGAAACCTGGATTTAAGACCCAGTTCAATCATAAATGAGCTGTGTGATCTGAACCATTCATTTCATCTTTCTAGTCCTTAGTTTTTATCTCCAGTAAAATATAAGGCTGAACTAGATCATGTCTAGGATCCTGTCCTAGTCTAACAGTTTTTTAAATTTTATTTTATTTTCCAAAATTTTATTTTAGACTCAAATGCCAGAACACAAATAGAGAATAGAGAAAAGAAACAAAAATGTATCATAAACTTAAATATTGGAATTTAAATGCAAAGTTAGAAAGAAAAAAAAGCATGTCATGTGCATAGCAGAACATAAGAGAGGATTCAAAATACATAACAATAAACTTTCATTTCAAGAAAGCCTATATGATAAATAAAACACATTGTGTTGAGAATTGTCCATCTTTTCTTTCTTTGCATCCTTGTGAGTTTTCTTTTGTTCTCCCCTGTGCACTTTTTTACTTTGTTCTTTTTTTCCCTTTTTCCAACCCCCCCCCCCAAGAAGGCCACAATAAAGTTTAGATATGTTTATCTGTAACTATAAATATATACATATCCTTCCACTACCCTCAGAAGGCTACAACAAAGTTTAGATGTTTCTCCATAGTTATAGATATATATATACACATATTCATATATACGTACATATATAGACATGTACTTTCCCAAGCCTATTCTACTCCTGATCTTTGCTTTTATGTATGTGCAAATCTCTTGTTTCCTATCCCTCCTGCCTCCTCTACTTTACACACTACCTTGCCCTCCTATGGCTTTCCTAGCCCCCTCCAAGGATCCCTCCCCTAACCTCCCATTCCCATAGATCTAAATACCCTTCTATATCCCCCTTTTACCTATTCCCTCACCCTCCCCTCTAAAGATCCCTCCCTTGTCCTCTCCCTGCTCCCTATGCCCCTACCATTTCATTTCTTCTGAATTTAGACTTTTATACTCTTTTAAATATATGTTTATTGTTCCCTCTTAAACCTATTCTCCATGAAAGCAGATTACCAGAAGTACCAGCCCTCCTCCCACATCTAATTCCTGTGTATCAATTCTTCTTCTTGTACCTCATTTGTATAACATAATTATTCTTTTAAGCTGCTCCTAAATGGGATTACTTTTAAAATTCATATCATACTCAGATTTACCCCAATCTTTCTTATGAACTACCTAATTATTAATAAGAATCTTACATATACATTTTATATTTTACACCCAGTCTAACATTGTATGAAGCTTTCCTAGTTTGTGGGAAGCAGTAAAAGTTTTACCATAGAAAATTTAAAACTTATGAAAGTACTTGTTGAAAACTAAAAATAAATATTTTTAAAAGGATACTAAAAAACAATCCAAAAGATTTATAAAATTTTAAACACTGTGTCATTGATTTTTCTAGGAATAAAAGAAAGCCCAGTGGGATTTAAATTAGAAACACTCGCAGAGGAATGTACAAAACAGTAATAAAGAGAAATAAATCCAGAAAACATCTACCCTGACCAATAGCAAGGCAGTAACTTCTAAACTGAAACATGTGGTATAACCCATCCATAAAAGTGTTTTGGGTTTTTGGGGGTTTTTTTTTTTGGCTTTTTTGGAAGGGGGAAGGTAGGGCAATTGATGTTAAGTGACTTGCCCAAGGTCACATGGCTAGTTTTTTGTGTTAAGTGTCTTAGGCCACATTTGAACTCAGGTCCTCCTGACTCCAGGGCCGGTGCTCTATTTACTGCACCACCTAGCTGCCCCCTCCATAAAAGTTTACATGCATTTTGTAAAACTTAAGCTGTAAAATTTGGCAGGTAGGTAGCACTGTGTATAAAGTGCCAGGCCTGGAATCAAGAAGACTTATCTCCCAGAGTTTAAATCTGGTCTCAAGCACTAAAAAACTGTGTGACCCTGGGCAAGCTACTTAACTCTGCTTGCCTCAGTTTCCTCATCTGCAAAATGACCTGGAGAAGAAATTGCACATCGATAGAGTATCTTTGCCAAGAAAACTCCAAATTGGATCACAAAGAATCAGATATTATTGAAATGACTGAACAACAAATTCATATAGAAAGCACTAAATAATTGCTTTTTGACTGAATGACCATACTTATAAAACTAAATGCAAGAATTAAGAGAAAACTGGGGCAAGATTTTCCTTACATTGAGTCAGATTTTCCTTTGATTTATTCTCAACAATTCTTTGCTTTTTTTTTCTTTTTTGCTCTGTCTTAAAGGGGGGCACCCATTTATTTGACCACCCAATGATGCTCAAGATGAAGCTTGAATATATCTCTGTACCAAAGGCATAATGGAGGTGTAGAATCTTAGACTTGGAAGAGTCTCAGAGATCATCTGGTCCCATCCTTTGCTTAAACTGAGAATCTTTTCTTTATGGTATTATTATTTAAAATTTTATAGATTTCTAAGGATGGGAAATTCAGTGATGAGAAATGTAGTTATTCCTGCTCTATCTTGATATAAGCAAAAAGTATTTAGTTGGGAAACTGGCTTAATAAATTTTGAGTACTTACTTTATATTTTAGCAGACGTCTACCTAGTACTTCAGAGTTTCGGGGTTTTTTTTGTTGCTTTTTGGAGGGGGGGAAGGCCAGGCAATTGGGGTTAAGTGACTTGCCCAAGGTCACATAGCTAGTAAATGTTAAGTGTCTGAAGCTGAATTTGAACTCAGGTCCTCCTGACTCCAGGACCAGTGCTCTATTCACTGCGAAACATAGCCACCCCTCTTTAGAGATTCATAATTTATCCAAGTGGGTACTTTTTCCATTGGCACAGCTTGTGGCCCTTTTGTACTTGAGTAGGAATCATTGATACTCTAAGGCAATCAGCCCCAACCAATAGTCTGAATATTGTTTTTTTAAGGGATTTGGCTTGTTTAGATATCTGGCTGATAATCATTGGTAAGAAAGTATTTTGTTTGGTAAATAACTCATTTATTTCTTCTATATAATCCTTTTCAAAAATGCTTTCACAAATACTACACAATATTTCATGGAATCACAGAATTAGAGTGGGAAGGGATGATCCTGGGCATTTAATTCAAACCACACTCAAAAAGAATTCACACTATAACATATCCAACAAGAAGTCATTAGATTTTCCCTGAAGACTCTCAAAGGGCGGGTGGAGGGGAGATCAAATTATTAGGTAATTTTTTTTCCTGACAACACCATGAATTTACCTTTTGGCAACTTCTCCCCATTGCTCCAGGGTCTGCCCTCAGAGGTCTTTAACAACCATTATCTCATTTGATCCTCAAAATATTAACTGTGAAGCATGGAAGGTAGGTCTTAACTCTATTTATCCAGAGGAGGAAAGTGAGACTCAGAGAGATAAGTGATTTGTAGAATGTAACAACTCATTACTGGCAGAATGCAGACTAGAATTAAAGTCTTCTGATAGTAGTTCAGTGCTCTTCCCAAGATCAACAGCAAATAGTGCAGAATAGATGGGAGAAAGCATATGCTTGTATGAGATTTGTGTTCTACCTTTATTCTGTTGTGCCTAGGGCATAGAAAGTTGGGGAGAATGCCCTAAACATGTTTTTTGTGGGGGCTATATTCTAGTCAGATGGAAGAAGGGATTGTACAGAGGTCACATTTGAGTAGGAAGTGAACAAGGTTCTCTGAGCTTTAAGCAGTCGTATCCGTACAATAAACATAAAAAAAAATAAAACTCTCTAGCAAAACCTGTAACCTAGAAAGCTGAACTTTTCCTCTTCACATTGGCTTCTGTTATTCATTTTCACAGGCCTCAAGATCTTGCTTCAGACATTAACAAGCATTGATTAAGCACCTAATATAAGCACTTCTACACAAAAGTTTATGGGGGGGTTAGGATAAATTTGTCTTTGGCAAAGCCTTAGAGAGGTACCAGTATCTCTTACTGAAGTGCATATCATTTCAATTTATAGGATTTTTGAGTCTTAAGAGTTGGAAAGCACTTCAAAGAATATCTCTTCCACCTCCTGTCTGCTCTATAACATTCCCATCCAGTAGCCATCTGCCCTCTGCTTAAATAATAGTAATAATGAGCTTTATCACTTAACTTTTCTACTCCTTAGAGTGTTATGGAGGTGATTCTCGGCTCTCAAAAACCATGCCACCAGAACATAAACTTTAGCTAGTTTTACCAAGCTAGAAAGAGTTGGACTAGGTTAACATGGTGGCTACAGTGCTGGACTTAAGAGTCAGAAAGACTGGAGTTCAAAACTTGCCTTAGACACTATCTATGCAACCCCAGGCAAATTACTTAACCTCTTTTTTTTTTTTTTAAGCAATTAGGGTTAAGTAACTTGCTCAAGGTTACATGGCTAGTCATTAGTGGGTGCTCATTTTCTGAGGCCGGATCTGATCTCGGGTCATCCCAACTCTGAGGCCGGCGCTCTTACTCACTGCACCACCTAGCCGCCCCCTTAGGGCAATTGGGGTTAAGTAACTTGCCCAAGGTCACACAGCTACATTTTTGTGTGTGTGCGTTAAGTGTCTGAGGTCGGGATCTGAACTGAGGTCCTTCTGACTCCAGGGCCGATGCTCTACTCAATGTGCCACCTAGCCGCCCCTACTTAACCTCTTTTTAAATTTCTTTCATCCATAAAATTCAGGGGTTGGATTAGATGTTCTCTAGACCTCTAGATGGACTTAAGAGTTCCTTCTTCCTCTAAATTTATGACCCTCATGCTACTAGGTAGGGCTCTGAATACAACTCAATGACTGAACAGTTGTCAAGGGAACTGCTTACTTAAGTTCAGAGAAATTAATCAATACAAGACTGTTTCACCTGTGATCATATCAGGCTTTTGGCCACAGAAACTTGCGAAGTTTATCTGCTTGGTATAGGGAATTTTCACACAAGAGATGGGAATTCACAGATCTTTTGAAGTAGGTAATGATCATATAAGAAAACAAACAAACAAACAACTGTACAAACCTTAAAAAGCCTGTAAAATGTAATACTATTATTATAATCCACTCTGGGAATACCTGGTAAGGAACTTCTTCCATCAATAGTAAGATGGAATCATCTATAAATTAAATAAAATAAATGAAATGAAATTAATGAATGAATCCTAGAGAATTGCCTAGGGCACATAAACATTAATGACTTGCCCAGGGTCACATAGTGTTTGTCAGAGGCAGGTTTTGAACCTAGGGCCTCCTCACTCCAACTCAATCAATGAAATTCATTATACCTCAGGTAGCCTCTTAAGTAATGATAACTCACATTTACTTTACAGAGAGCTTATTATAATCCAACTTCACAAAGTTCAAATTGTTAGGAAGTTTTTATTTAGATTTAATCAAAATTTGCCCAGCTTTTATCCACTGGCTTTTGTTCTATGTTACTTTTCTTCAACTATATAATGAAGTGGTTAAGCTAAGTAAGTAACCTCTGAGAGCCTTTCAAATACACAAGTCCTTGATATTGTGGCCATATGATCCTGTGTTCTTTGGAATAAAACAGGAAAATCATAAAGTCACAAAATTTTATAGTTGGAAGGGACCTCAAAGGCTTATACCAGCCCATATCTGAAAAGGAATCCTCACTATCACATTATTAATAAATGATCCTCCATTCTCTATTTGGAAACTTTCAATGAGGGAATAATCTACTTCATGAGTCAGTCCATTTCACTTTTGAATAAGTTGTTATTCTTCCAAAGGACAAAGCTACAAATATTTAAAGAGAGCTATCGTTCACATCTGGCCTCAGACACTTACTAGCTGTATGACCCAGGGCAAGTCACTTAACCTCTGTTTTCCTCAATTCACTGGAAAAGAAAATGGCAAACCACTCCAGTATCTTTACCAAGAAAACCCCATGGACAGTACTGGTGTGCTATGGTCCACTGAGGTCATGAAGAGTTGGATACAACTCAATGACTGAACAAGCACAACAAAAATCATTCATTTTTCCCTAATATATATCCTCTAAAGATCTAATATTTCCAATTTTACATATTATATTGCTTCCAGTTGCATTGTCATCCTAATCATCTTCTGGGTTTACTTCAGCTTATTAATGTCCTTTTAAAAAATGTAAAACATAAAATTGAACAGAATCTGTCAAGTGTAGTTTGGCCCTTATAGAATGTGATGAAACTATTATTGCCCTTGTCTTCATACTATATTTCTATTAATGTAGCCTAAGATCAAATTATTATTTTTTTAATCGATCATATTTCACTGGTGATTCATATTTAGTTTGTAGTCAGCTAAAACCTTTGAGTGCTATTTATTTTTAAGCCTCAAGTGAAAAATTCAAAGGAAGCTATTCCCTGATCCACCCAGTTGGAAGTGATTTCTTCTGACCTCACAGAACCTTGAACTTTTATGGGTTTTGCAGTTCTGCAGAGGGTAACAGATTTAGAACATAAAAGGGGCCTGAGATGTCACCTAGCCAAATTCTCTCATTTTACAGAGGAGGACACTTAGGCACAGAAAGGTTGAGTGACTTGCCTAGTTTCACACAACTTATGTTAGAGGCAATATTTTATTTCAAGTCCCATTGTTTTAGTTGAAAAATAACTTTTTCTATCTTGATTTTGTCCTGTAGTATATTATCTGTTCCTCTCAGAGTCAGGTCAGGTGCTAATAATATGATAAACATATCTTCATCAAAGTTACTTATTTAAATGTTAAACAGATCAGGATGGAAAAATAAGTTCTGCTGAGTTCTTCCATATTGGCATCAATTTGTTAATCAGCAAACATTTGTTAAGGATGGGTACTTGACTTCTACAGTATTTCCTGATTTACTAGTGTGATAACTTTGTACATTTTTATTTTTAATTTTTTTTTTTTGCTTTTTGGAGGGGCAGTTGGCATTAAGTGACTTGCCCAAGGTCACACAGCTAGTAAGTGTTAAGTGTCTGAGGTTGGGTTTGAACTCAGGTCCTTCTGACTCCTGGGCCGGCACTCTATTCACTGCGCCACCTAGCCGCCCCAACTTTGTACATTTTTAAAGAAAGTATGAAGGAAATGGGTAAGACCTGGGTGTGAGTTTGGGAAAAATATCTCCCTAGAAATAGTAGCCTTTAGAAATCAAAAAAATAGTCTGCAGTGTTGTATAAGACAAGAAGTCCAGTCTGCATTCAGTTCTGATCCTATCCCAAAGGGAGGCCTCTGCTAACTTAGACCTCCTTTCCACCTAAACAGCTTACTGGTCTGATAGATTAACTATAACGTAATACCCCTAACCAGAACAAACTTCATCTTGGGCAACACCAAACTTACCCCAAAGTTAATAATACAGCCTCTCTCTTCAATAGCATGAAATCTTATCTCTTGCTCAACCTTGCAAATAAGGAAAGTGGCTGAGCAGCCTTACCTGATATGCTCCTTTAGCCACCTGCCCCAAAGCTTTGTAAAACTCGTGTGTGTGTGTGTGTGTGTGTGTGTGTGTGTGTTTTCTGCAGGATTCTAGTCATCTTGGCAACTGCCCATCAGCTGATGCTATTTAAACTTTTTATTGTTTAGTTTCCTCTTGATTCATTCACCTCTAATTAAACACACTTCTAAGTGTGAAGAAGGATATTGGGATTTCTGGCTGAGAAATTCCTCCAAAGTAAGGTTAGTTAGGCATGAATTGAACTTTGTGAACCCATGCTGGCTTCTATTGATCAAAAATTTCTTTTTCTAAGTATTCAAAAAATATCTATTTATTTAATAATCTGTTCCATGGGGTGGCTAGGTGGTGCAGTGAGTAGAATGTCGGCCCTGGAGTCAGAAGGACCTGAGTTCGGATCCGGTCTCAGACACTTAACACACACACAAATAAAATCCTAGCTGTGTGGCCTTGGGCAAGTTACTTAACCCCAATTGCCCTCCAAAAAAAAAAAATCTGTTCCAGGCTTCAACAATGGACTGGTATTAACATTTAATATAATTCAATAAACATTTATTAAGCTTGTACTATGTGACAGGCACATAGTGTGCTAAATGCTGGTGATATAAAAAGAGGCAAAAGACAATTTTTATCTTCAATGAACTTATACTCCAATAGAAAAGACAACATGCAAACAAATATATACAAAGCAAGCTGAGAAGATTGATTCTGTATCATTTCCTAATTGATCTTATGTATAATTTTTTAAATTTTATTTTTAATTTATGGAATAAAACAAGCATTTCCATAACATAATAAAAAGATGAAACTGCAAATCTTTTATATATGTATATATAAAATTTGATTTTCGGGATTTCCAATTTAGTGTTTAATTGGGGAGTTTTATTTGTTCTTGGCAGCCTGGTGAAATAAATGAATTCCTTCTCAGAATGATGTTTTTAAAAGTATAAAATAAAATACATAGTATTACAAAGGAAATCAATTATAATAGTTATCAATATAATAAAAACAAGTTTATAGTCTCCAGGATAAGAACTCCTGATCTAGTAGGAAAAATGATGTATGCATAAAAAACTACCATAAGTATATGAGAGGTACTTTTCACACAAGCCTCTTGAAACAGTTGAAGAAGGCTATGTGGTTTAGGTGGGAGAAAGACAGTTTATAAAACATTGGGTAGAGCCTGAAACTACCCAGAAATCAATATAGACCAAATCCACACTACAATTTCATGTTGGCTCAGCCTGAACTCTGGTTTCTTTCATTATATCTAGTCTTTTTGTTATTTCTTACTTCACACAGCTCAACTTTAGAACTTCTACTAGATTCTGTTGTCAGTTTTGTCCTTATAACTCTGATGATATAATGATGTATCAGATGATACTTTTCTGCAAATCCCCAGAAACAGAAAGATCAAGAGGAGGTCCACGTTTAGAGAATAAGATAACAATGGCTTTTAGAAATGTTGAGTTTGAATTTATGGGTCATCTAAATAGTATTATCTAATAAACCACTAGAAATGATAGAAAGCTCAGAAGCCAGAAATATACTAGAGATATTGTTTTAGAGTTATCTGTTCAGAAATGATGATTGTTTTCAATGGAGAGAATTTGCCAGGGCAATGATAAAACTGTGTCTTGTTATCTGGTCAACAAGAAATAGTGTTCTATTCCTCTACTTCACACACACCAATATAAAAGGGTGGCAAATTGCAAGAAATACCTTGTTGCCTGATAGAGAAAATAAGGGCTTTGAAAGGAGATGCAAGTTTGCTTTACCTTTCACCCTCCACCTTTAGTCACTGGAAAAGTACTTATAACTCTGAATGAGAATCTCTTACTTTACAGATCAGGTAACTAATTTAGTCTAATTACCAATCCCTTCTACTAGGGAGGCTGAGGTTGGCGGATCTATTGAGCTCAGGACTTATAAAGTACAGTGGGCCAAAGCTTATTGTGTATCCACATTGTCTGGCACCAAGAAAGCAAGATCCCAGGACCACAGGGTGCAACAGGCTACATAAGGAAGGGGTGAAATGACCTGGGTTGAAAAGAGAGGAAGATGGGGCAGCTAGGTGGCGCAGTGAGTAGAGTTCCGGCCCTGGAGTCAGAAGGACCTGCATTCAGATCTGGCCTCAGATACTTAAGTACACACAAACAAAAACCTAGCTGTGTGACCTTGGGCAAGTTACTTAACCCCAATTGCCCTCCAAAAAGCTAAATAAATAAATAAACAAACAAACAAACAAATAAATAAATAAATAAAAGAAAGGAAGATAAAGCATCCCTGCAGATCAGTAGCCCATGCATGGCTACAGCACATCCAGCTTGAGTGAGATAAGAGACCCAGTCTCAAAAAAAATTGTTTTTACAGATGAGGAAATAGAAGTTCAGAAAAGTTTAAGTGATTTGCCCAAGTAACAGAATGTAGAACCTGATTCCCAGTCCAGTGTTTTCTTCATAATACCCTGCTCTTCCTCTTGGGATTGTCTTTATATTAAGGTAAAATAGAGGAAATCTAGCAAGTCCTATTTGTACAAGAACAACAATAGCAGCAACAAAAACAAAACTCCTTCAACAAATCTCACAGAGCTTGGAATCCCACCATTATCAAGTAACCCTTTGGGGTTAAGCACTGCCTTCTTGGGGGTCCTTTTAATGTGAATTGCTTTGGGAGGAATAATATGTTGTTACCAACTCCCTTAGGTGTGAAGAAATATCAGATCATCTTTCTCCTGGAGAAGACTATATTGGAAAGACCATAAGGCAGCTATGTACCTGGGAGGTAAGTGATAAACTGAGAGGTGTGAATGAGAACTCACTTTAGCTCTCGAATTCCTACTCATCCTTTTAGTCCCAGGTCAGGGCCCTATTTTTGGAAAAAGCTTTTCTTGAAAGCTCCAACGTGCACTGTAGTCTTCCCTTTCTGTCTGTCTGTAGGACTTATCTGTGCCACATATTTTACCACTTGTTCATATTATATTTTATTTATCTTTGGATAGTGCACTGTTTTTGTTTTTTGTTTGTTTTGCTAAGTATTTCATGTGGTTATGTGTGGTCTCTCAAGCTAGATGATAAATTCTTCCTTGACAAAACCTTCTCATGTTCTCCTGCATCCTCTCCCTGATACTCTAGTCTTGGGTTTGTCTCATACTAGGTGCTGGATAGATATAGCTAAAATGAATGTGAGATGTTTTTTCTCATAGTGAAGATGGATTTTTTCTTCTCCCTCTGTTTCCATCTTTTTGTGTACGACTAGGAATAGCTTGGTATAAATAGGTCTTTTCTTCCTATCGTTGACCTTAACAAACCTATTTGTTATCATTGTTCCTGTGTTTAGCAATTCCTCTTTCCCACTTCCAATTTGAAATTTACAATTTATAACTGGGAAACAATATACCCAAACTAGTTAGAAGTGATTCTAAAAAGAGGCAGTTAAGTAGCTATGAATAGAGCACTGGACTCAGGTCAGGAAGACTTGAGTTCCAATGTGACTCCAGACACTAGTTGTGTGACTTTGGGCAAGGTTTTCAGTTCTGTCTGCCTCAGTTTCTTCATCTGTAAAATGGAGGCAAAAATATCACTGGTCTCCCCAGGGTTGTTGTGAGAATCAATTGAGAGTCTTTGTGAAGTGCTTTTCAAAACTTAAAAGTCCTGGGGCGACTAGGTGGCACAGTGAGTAGAGTACTGGCCCTGGAGTCAGGAGGACCTGAGTTCAAATCCAGCCACAGACACTTGACACAATTATTAGCTGTGTGACTTTGGCCAAGTCACTTAACCTCAATTGCCCTCCAAAAAAACCCAAAAAGCAAAAACAAAAACAACAAAAAAAAACCCCAAAAACTTAAAGTCCTATGGAAATCCTAGAGGGGAGGAAATAAGTAAGGCATTATAATCATTGTGACCCATAGTCCAGGAGCTCCCTGTTGTCTGAGGACTCTAGCCCTGGGCTACTATGGACCAGGTTCTTTGCCGATGGGGAATATTTTTGCTCTCTTTGGCTGGTGAAATATTTTGTGACACCTTGCTACCTACAAACATCCCCAAGTTTCCCCATCCTGAAAAAACTTCATTTGGTCCTACCATCCCCCCAAGCTATTGTCTAAAACTTTTTTGCCTTCTCCAGCTAAACTCCTTGAAAATAATAATAATAGTAGTACCAATGACAACTAATATTTATATAGGGTTTACTATGTGCCAGGCACTGTGCTAAGTGCCTTACAATTATTATCTCATTTAATCCTCACTACAATCTTGTGAGGTAGGTGCTATTATTACTACCTTCACGTCCTTACTTCTCACTCTATTTTTTTTTCTTGTAGCACTATTTAATCTGAACTTTAGGCTTTCTATGCAGAACTTATATTAAAATTTTATTTATTTTATTTTAAGTTATCAAATAAAACAAGCATTTCTATAACAGTATAATTTTGAAAAAAGATAGTTGTACACAAAATTACGAATCTATTATATATAACTTGCTATCTCTTTTAAATATATAACAAAATTATCACGTAAATTTCTTTTTTTTCTCCCCTTCCCCGCCCCCCAACTAGAGCTGGCTACCATTAGACACAAACATATATATGTATATAATGTATATATAAAAATCATTCTATACATATTTCTATTTATCAGTTCTTAATCTGAATATAGATAGCTTCTTCCTTCATATGTCTTTTGTAGTTAATTTGTGTATTTATAATAGTTAAAATGACTTATTTATTCAAAGTATTTTCAAACAGTATTGCTATTACTTTTTTCTAAACCCTTTACAATCTCCTAACTTCATTCATTGCTCAACTGAAATTTGCTCTCTCCAAAATTACTAATGATCTTTTAACCACAAAATCTGAGGTTCTATTCTTAAGAATGGGAATCCTTGGGGAGGCTAAGTGGCACAGTGAATAGAGTACTGGCCCTGGAGTCAGGAGGACCTGAGTTCAAATCCGACCTCAGACACAATACACACACACACACAAAACCCCAGCTATGTGACCTTGGGCAAGTCACTTAACCCCAATTGCCTTACCTTTCCCCCTCCAAAAAGAAAAAACAAAAAGAATGGGGATCCTTCACCTTTCTGTAGCATTTAATGCTGCTGAACCCCTTCTTTTCCTGGATATTCTGGATTTTCATTTCACCACTCTCTAGTGTTTCTCGTACTTGTCTAGCCACTCTTTATTTAATGATATACTTTACTGTATCAACATACATGTCACATTAATTTTGGCTAATCACCAAGGTTTAGTCATATATCCTCCTTTCTTTTCTTTTTATACTTTCACTAGATGACTTCTTTTGTTCCTGTGGCTTTAGTTTTCACCTCTATACTGATGACTTCAGATCTACATATCCAATCTTAGTTTCTCTCCCACATTCTAGTCCCCCACTGTAACCATTTTGAAAGGAATATTACTCCTGGGCAGGTAGACGATGCTTTCAATGGAGTGCCTGCCCTGGAGTTAGAAGGACCTAAGTTCTGATTTGGCCTCAGACACTTAGTAGCTGAGTGACCCTGGACAGGTCACTTAACCCTATTTGCTTCAGTTCCTCTTTTGTAAAATGAGCTAGAGAAGGAAATGGCAAGACATTCTAGTATCTTTGCCAAGAAAACCCCAAATGGGATCACGGAGAGTCAGAGAGAGCTGAAATAATTCAACTATTACCGCTACTGCTGCTATTACTACTACATCTCATGTGCAATACCTCTGAGATAGAATTCATTATTTTTTTCCTTCTGAAACCTTCCTGTCTTCTGAATTTCCCCATTACTATTAAGGACACCACTGTCTATCAACCAAGTTCTCAATGTTGCTGTGAACTCTTTGCTTTCCTTTGATTCATATAACCAATCAATTACCAAATCTTGCCGTTTTACCTCAACATTATATGGGAGCATAAAAAAAGTTCCATTTTTATTCTTTAGAAATATTAAGAATACTATTTCTCTAGCCTAAAACATTTTCTATGCCTTTCCCTTTAAGGAAAGTGGGAAGAACAAAAGGTAGGGCCTTCCTTGGAAATGGGGTAAAGGTTATAACCAAACTTAATTCAGGCCAAAGGGGATGATATTCTTCCCACCCACCTGGAATGATTGGTAACAAGACCCACCTAAGGACACAGTCTTCTCTTTTGAAATTCAAATTTAAGATAATGATCACCGGAAAACCCTCTTAACGGAAGTGATCTAGGAGAAAGCTGAATGGTGACTTCTGTAATGTTAACTCCAATTTTTTTTTTAAAGCACATTATGATCTCTTCCTTCTTCAAGATTTCTATGAATTTTACTTGAAATCTTTTTAGAGAAGAGAGTCATGTTAGAAGGGATTTGGACATTTGAACATCTCTCTTGAAACTAGGTGGCAGCTAGGTACTACAGAGCACTGGGCCGAAAATTCATCTTCATGAGTTCAAATCTGACTTCAGACACTTACTAGTTCTGTGAAAAAGTAATTTAATCCTATTTGCCTCAGTTCCTCATCTGTAAAAAATGAGCTGGAAAAGGAAATGACAAATCATTCCATTATCTTTGCCAAGAAAACCTACAATGGGTTCATGAAGAGTCAAATGTAACTAAACAACAAACTCCTTAGTAGAAATAGCTTGGGGATGGATGGGGGGAGGAGGGGATTGATTAAATAAATAAAAAATATTTCTGGCAGACCTCAGGCTAAACAGTAGAATATATTATAAGTATTATTTTTTTTTCTTCAATAATCCTTTCTTCTATGTATTTCCTCTTTTTCGAATGTCAAAATCACCTCAGTTTGGGTTCTGGATAAATGTTAGGCCATCTCTAACTGGAGGCATATCTTATCAGATATTTGTTCAGTATTTTGTTATACTATGTGTGTATCTATACACACAAATATATTATATATAATTATATAAACACACGCATACCTACACAGTTATACTGCTATAAATAAACTCTTAAGAAATTAAAATAGCTTCTAGCAAGAGAGGAGAGGAGGGAAGAAAGGTAAGGTGATGGGGTCCAGGATTTCTCTTTCCCTGTTTCCAGAGAATGACAGAAAAGAGAAAGATGGAGGGGAAAAGAATGTATAGCAGCTAAGTGGGAAAACCCCACAATGAATAGGCCTCAACAGATGGGAGTAGAGAGCTCTTGGCTTCAACCTTTCTTGTGGGGGAGAGGATTGAGGAATACCCTGTGAGCAGCTGTCTACAACACCCATGGGTTCCATGTGAATTATGTGAGTAGTTGCTCCATTCCCAGTCAGAGATTTCCTAACATTTGTCTTTCTATCTCACCTCTATCCCATTATAATCTGAGCTTTTGGGGCAGCTAGGTGGCACAGTAAATAAACCACCAGTTCCAAATCAAATCCCCCATCAGACACTTAACACTTACCAACTGTGTGACCTTGGGCAACTCAGCCCCAGTGGGCCTGCCTTTTCCCCTCCAAAAAAGACAAAAAATAAAGAATCTGAGCTTTTTGAAGGCTGAAGTATTCCTAGTGTCTAACAGCTCCTCTCTACAGTAGAATCCTAAAATTATCGGTAAATCAGTTTCTCTATGTCACAGTGAAGAGTAAGACTCCACTTCAAAGTAACACTTGGAGATACAATTATAGCTCCCACCCTCAATTTCCAGACTTCTGTTTTCTGGACTCTGTTCACAACTAAGCTTTTTAAAAAATTTTACTTTTAGGGGTGGCTAGGTGGCACAGTGAAAAGAGCACTGGCCCTGGAGTCAGACCTGAGTTCAACTCTGGCCTCAGATACTTGACACACTTACTAGCTGTGTAACCTTGGGCAAGTCACTTAACCCCAATTGCCCTCCAAAAAACAAACAAACAAAAAATTTACTTTTAATTTATGGAATAAAACAAGCCAACCTGTCACTGGCTCTGGAGCTATTCTCTCTCCCCTCATTCGCACTGGCCAGCTGGGTCCCCAGAGGAAGGCTAGATATTCTCCCACCAGTACAAATAGAGTCCAAAAGGAAAGTGTGCTCAAACTCAGAAAATGCCTGGTGAAGGGCTTGTCTTCCCTTTCTAGGGCACTCATGAAGTTCCCTTAGGCATATGATTTTTTGTTTGTTTGTTTGTTCTCCTTGCAAGTCTTATTAAAGTTCATTTTTTTTAGCGTGTCTGGTTTGTCCTTGCAACATTACCAGGAACTGCTCCCCAGACACTGCTAAGATCCAAAGTTGTTCTTTATTGGGGGCATAGTGGGGGGGGTGGAGAGCAAAGACTGAATCTTTAAGCCTTAAGGTCCAGGCTCTTCTTCCTCTCAAGAGATTTCTTCTCAGGATGTTGGCTGAACAGCTTCTACCATTGGGCTGCAGGTGCTGGGATGCCAAAGTGCAAATTAGCTTGTTGGTCTTATGCAAAACTTAAAGGATGTTTTACCCAATGAATTTGAATAAAAATCTCTGCATAGCTACAATGACTTTGATTGGCCTATTGGTAACTTTAAAGGAAATAGTGTGAGCTTCTCACTTGGTTCATATCTCTTACCAGATAAAAATGCCTGGACTTGGTTTTTTATTAATTACTTCTCTGAGGTAGAATTGATTGATTGAATAAATTAACCTACCTCCTTTTAAAACTCATCCCACTGTTTTGTTTCTAAAGAGATTTATATAAAAAGTAGCCACAGATGCGGCAGGTAGGTGGCACAGTAAATAGAGCACAGGCCCTGAAGTCTGGAGGACCTGAGTTCAGATGCGACCTCAGACACTTAACAATAGCCATGTGACTTTGGCCAAGTCACTTAACCCCAATTGCCCTCCCCTCCCCCTCCAAAAAATTAAAATAAAATAAAATGATAAAAAAAAGTAGCCACAGATAAGTAGGCTATTTTAAAGTTACCAGCTAGAAAACCAACAATTATTAACTGTTACCGCTTCTAGTTTAGTGTGTAAGAGACAGAGATGGGAGGAAAATATGGGGAAAAATGTCTCATTTGAAATTTTATTATATTTTACTCTACTGGGTTTTTGTAGCTGTGACTTACTGTGCTTTTTAAAGTAACAGATTTAGGGGTGGCTAGGTGGCACAGTGAGTAGAGCGACAACCAGCCTTGGAGTCAGAAGGACCTGAGTTCACATCTGGCCTCAGACACTTAATACACATAAACAAAAACCTAGCTGTGTGACCTTGGGCAAGTTACTTAACCCCAATTGCCCTCCAAAAAAAAAAAAGTAACAGATTTAACTTTAAAAATTTGAGAGGAACACACACACACAAACACACACACACATATGCATACATGCAATGCATAGATGTGTACATTGTTAATTTTTTTCTTTACCTTATAGTAATTTATGTGGGTCTCAGGAAGGGGTGGGAGGAAGGGTAGTGTCTGGGGAATAGTGAGTAACATACTTTGGCTAGTACCTAAATGACAGGAATATTAGACAAGCTTGCCTTTTTCTATCTTTAGGAGCTTTTTTTAACCTTGAGACTCCTGGCTTACTGACAATTCTTCCTAAAAATCTCGTCTTTGCTCTCCAGAGTGCTCCTATTCCTTCCCTCTGTGTCTGCAAGCTGAGAAATCCTGGAAAGATTTCAATGGCCTAATTCTCTTTTGAGTTTTCAAAGCATTCAGACTAACTTTCAAAACCTTAGGCAACCTAAGAAAGGGTGACAATTTCTACTTTTTTTACAATTCTCTCCAGCTATATTCTGTGCACCTTCTAGTTTCTTTTGGATTGATCTGTTCATATAGCTGTATCATGTGAACTGAGAGTGGCAATTTCTAAATTTATTCTCCAGGGAAGTCAATGAAGTTCATGCTTGTCAGGTTCCATTCAAGTAGTTCTTCAGACAAGACCTCAGATATCAGTCTTACTCAGGGAAATAAAATTGGTGTTATAAAAGTTTTATAGCAATTCTGAGTTCTGGGTTTAAGGAAAATTTAAAAAAAAAACTTTGCTCAAGAAGTTTACACATTAATTCAACAAATATTTATTAAGCTCCTACAATATGAAAGGCACTATACTAGGACCTGAGGAGACAAAACCAGAAATAATAAACACTCTGCACTCAAGGACTGTATAATTCAGGGGTGGAGAACCTGTAGTCTCAAAGCCACATGTGGCCCTCTAGGTCCTCAAGTGTGGCCCACTGACTGAATCCAAACTTCACAAAACAAATAGCCTTAATAAAAGGATTTGTTCTGTAAAACTTGGACTCAGTCAAAACACACTCAAGGACCTAAAAGGCTACCTGTGTGTGGCCTTTAGACTACAGGTTCCCTACCCCTGGTATAATTCTATGGAAATCAGTTGAGGGCATTAGACCTAAATCTTTATTCTGCAAAAAACAGGTTCAAGAAGAGTGACTTTAAAGGGCACAGGAAAATATTGCAAAAGACAATATTGAACATCTGGAGCAGTTCTGTGCTAGGTGCTGTGGAGGCTAAAGAAGAAATGTAAAACATGGGCCATGTAATAAAGGGACTTGCAGTCTAGTTTGAGATAATATTAATATACATAAAATTAAAATAACAATATAAGTATAAACCAGATTTCAGCTGGGACTGGTCCTGACATGATGGACCTGTATACAATTTTTCTTGAGGCAGGGGTAGTATGTAACAAAATCGATCTTGGCTTATCTCCTAATCCTGGGAACATCAATATATGGCCCCTTTTGTTTCCACAAAAAGGACCCTTGGCTCCTTAAATACTTTTAAAAGTAATAAAATATAGGACTTGTAAATTTTAAACAAAAATTGTAGAATAGGCTCATATTTTAATGCCTCAAAACTTAGGAAAACTCTTTCCCCTGTTACTGATAGGTGTTATAAAAGCCTCCCTTCTTGTGGGTCTCACCTTCTCTCAGAATCTATACCATCCACAAGACTCAGGATGTTTTGGGCTTGTTCTTTGATGTTTGTGGTTCCCTGCTATGCAAATCCTTCCTATCTTTTGAGGTCATGCAGAAGGAGCAGCAGATGGCCTTTCTCCAGGTAAAAAGGTGGTTGGGGATCTCCTTTTCATCAGCCTCCTTTATTGTTATTCATGTTCTGAAGTCCTTGCCTTTTCATTCTTATATTCTGTCTCTGCTATCTTGGACCATATGGTCCAACTTTGAGGCTTATTTTTTTTCTTTTTCATGTTTCTATGTCTGGCCTTAATTTCATTTAAAAATCATTTCAGGGGCAGCTAGGTCACAGTGAATAGAGTACAGGTCCTGGAGTCAGGAGGACCTGAGTTCAAATCCAGCCTCAGACACTTAACACTTACTAGCTGTGTGACCTTGGGCAAGTCACTTAACTCCATTTGCCCTCCAAACAGCAAAAAAACAAAGATACACTTATCAAATTTGCAGATGACATAAAGCTGGGAGCAATAGATAATACACTGGATGACAGAATTAGGATCCAAACAGGTCTTGGCAGATTAATGTGTTGAACCTAATCTAATAAAATGAAATTCAATGGGACTAAATGTAAAGTTTTAAACTTGGGTTCAAAAAAATAAACCTTACATAGAAAGAATGGTTAGGTAGTAGTTTGAAAGACCTCTTGAGATCTTAGTAGACTGCAAACTCAGTATGAATTGTGATGTGACAGTCAACCTTCCCCAAAACAAAAGAAATCCAAACAAAAAACTAAAACCTAATGAGATTTTGGAATATGTTTTTTAAATGGCACAATTTACAGGAATAAGGAGATGATAATCTTCCTTTTCCCTGCCTGGTTTAGACTGAAGCGTATATGGCATTTTTGTAGATATCACCATAAAATGTTGAGGTTAGAGGGTTAGGGGTATACAAGACCCCAAAATACCAACACACGGGATCCTGCTGAATGAATTCGACTCAAGTCTTCTCTCAGCCAAAGTAAAGGAAAATTTATTAAAGTTTCACCTTAATGGGTAGATTCTTAAGGAGCCTCAGTATCTGTGACACTTGCATTGGAAGAGCAGGACAGAATCATTTGACACAGAGTAAGTCTATGCTCGATAATTCTCAGGCCTTCCCTCTCTCATGGAGGCAAGATGGGGTCTTAAATACAGTAAGGTAGTGGGAGGAATCTAGGGGTGTTTTACTGGAGTAGTTTGGGGAGGGTCTTCAGGAGGAGTCAAATGAGGTCAGACTCCAGTGATTAAGGGTGGGAAGTAGTTGGAGGCTACCTGGAGATGAGACAATGGGGGACTAGACTAGTTTAAGGGTGTATAGATATTTGGGGAGGATGGAGGGTGGGAAGTAGCTGGACAAAGGGGGGCTAGGGGGGGCTAGGCTAGTAACAGAGATTTGGACCTAGCCACAGTGAAAGGCTTATGGCCTCAGGCAAATGCCTCATCAAATGAGAGGATTGAATCAGAATTCAAGGGGGGCGTTGTATGGGCCTGCCTTACTGGGCTAGTGCTTATACATACCTTTCCAGTCACCTCTAAGACCCTGTTTACCTCTACAACCCTTCAGAGCTGCTCCGGAATAGACAAAGGAGTTTATTCTTCTCCTCCTTCACATCCTCTCCATTAACCTCACCTCCCAGTTCACCACACCTTCTTCCTTCCTTGTCCCTTTATCCCCTTTCCTGACTCTGCTCCTTCACATGCCTCAGCAACAGGCTCCTCACAGGAGGAGAGTGCTCTCCTGTTAGCTGCATGTGATCAATACTCCGAAATCCTTGAACCTGTGTAACAGGATGTGGTTCATGGAGCAGAACATATGCCTCAGGCGCCTCTTGGACCCAGCCTGAGTTTCACTGTCATTTGCCTGAGTTCTCCGTGAGTTCTGGGTTTGGGTAAAGTCTTAAAAGGGCCCTCACAGGGGGTTCCCAGAGCCTGTACCTCAAGGACTCAAGGAGAGCTCAAGGGGGCTCCCAGAGCCCATACCTTATCAGAAAGACTGAGGGAGGGATCTAGGCCAAGTAGTATAGGGTGACTAGAGGAGGGGTTTAGGGAGGGTCTTGATGGGAGTGGCCAATAGGATGGGGTGATCTGAGTTAGGACTCCAGGAACAAAGATATGATTAAAGGTGGGAACTAGCCTTAGGTGATCTGGAGATAACAGACAATGAAGGGCTAGGCTAGGTTAACAGAGAAATGGGCTCAAGTGAAGGCCAGATTAAGTGAGAAGATTCAAGGAGAGTTCAAGGGTGTTTCCTGAGCCTAAAGCTATCAAAATGAGATAATATTTGTAGAGTGTCTAGCACAGTGTCTGGTACATAGTTGGTACTGAATAAATGTTTATTTTTTTCCTCCCTCCCTCCCTTCCTTTCTTTCTTACTTCTCTTATGACATATAGTTGAGGTCTTATCTAAGTTTTGATATCTTAAATCTTGGGGGTCCAGTTTTTCCACTTGCCAAGATTGTGTTCTCCTTTGGCCCCTCAAGACAGGGACCTGATTACCTGTTTCCTGTCAATCTTAAAGATATTTTTTGATGATTCATTTAGCTGTAAAACCAGTAAAATATTTCAAACTTCCGGGAGCTATGATAGCCTTGGGCAGTCTAAATGGATAAATATCACCTGGGTACAGTACACATTCCTGAAAAGACCCTTTGCTGATCTTCCAAGGTCAATTTATTCAAGTACCTACCCTTTTGCCTTTTGGAAAACAACTTGGAGAGGCCCCCTTAGTTTAAAGTTAATCCTGTAATTAGCTTTTCAATCTTTTCTCCACAAAGTTATTGATAGATAAATGAAGTTTTGCCTGATCCAGTCTGGGTCTTAAGGATAGAAGATGTTCTGTTTTTTATAGATTTATCATCTTCTCTTGCTCTGATTCTTCCTGTTGCACCAATATTGAACCACAGAATCTGAAGAGGTATGGGCTCTGAGAGTGCCCTTGAGCTCTCCTTGAGTCCTTGAGGTCCAGGCTCTGGGAATCCCCTTGAACTCTGATTGAATCCTCCCATTTGATGGGGCATTTGAATGAGGACATAAGTCTTTCATTGTGGCTCTGCCCAGACCTATGTTACTAGCTTGGCTCTCCATTGTCCATCTACTTCCCACTATTTTTTTTTTAAACAAATACTTTATTAACTTCTGTTTTACATCATTCATTTCCGCCAGATTTTGAGTTACAATCATTTTCCCCCCATTATTCCCCTACCCAACCTCTCAGAATAGCAGTCCCACAAGATATCGCTTCCTCCAATCTGCTCTCTCCCATACCTTCTCCCATACCCCATCGACTTTTCCATTAGAGGAAGATGAATCTTTGTGTCCCAATGCCTGCACATCTTATCTCCCAATTATAGGCAGAAGAGTATTAATAATAGTATTTATATATATATTTGAAACATTCAATGTTACGACCTTGAATTTCAGATCCATTTCCTTCCTCCCTTGTCACCATTCCTTCTTGGGATATAAGTAATTCAGTATATGTTGTACATGTCTGGCTATGCAAAACATTATCATAGTAGATATATTGTACAAGGCTGCTTATAATTCCTTCCCACTCATCCCACCCCCCACCTGGTCCATTCCCTACATGATCCTGTCCCTCTTCTATAGTGGGTACTTCCAGCCTCCCCTCACCCCAAGGATGCCCTCCCATCCATCATCCCTCCTCTCATCCCCCTTCCCCCTATCCTGCTGCAGGTTGAGATATCCCATTAGTATGTATGTCATTTTCTCCCTGAACCAAATTCAATGTGAATGTGGTTTTGCCTTTTTAGCCTTCCTTATTCTCCCCCTCCTTTGCACCCACTTCCCCTACATGAGATAGTTTACCCTACCATGTCTCTCCCCATCTCCTCTTGCCACTTTCCTCTCTCACCTCATAATTTCATCCCTTGAGTACTCTCCCTTCCTAACAAAATCAACCTATGCCCTCTATCCATATATAACTGTAACCATATACACACACATTCACATATGTATTCATATGACCACACCCCCTTCTTCCATTATTTTCATAGTGGGAAAGATATCATCAGTCACAGATAATTGCTTTTCCATATAGGAATGTAAATAGTTCAGCTTTGATAAGTTCCTTTTGATTTCTTTTCCCTGATTACCTTCTCAGGCATCTCTTACTTCTTGTGTCTGGATGTCAAATTTTCTATTCAACTCTGGTTTTTCCTCAAGAATGCTTGAAAGTCCTCTATTCCACTGAATGACCATATTTTCCCCTGAAACAAAATACTCAGTTTTGCTGGGTGGGTGACCCTTGGGTTCATTCCCAGTTCTTTTGCCCTCTGGAATATCATATTCCATGCCCTTCGATCCCTCAGTGTAGAAGCTGCCAGGTCTGGGCTATTCTGATTGTGTTTCCACAATATTGAAATTGTTTCTTCCTGGCTGCTTGTAGTATTTTCTCCTTGATCTGGGGATTCTGGAACCTGGCTATAATATTCCTGGGAGTTTTCTTTTTGGGATCTTTTTCAGGAGGTGATCTGTGGATTCTTTCAGCCTCTATTTTGCCCTCTGGATCTAAAACATCAGGGCAATTTTCCTTGAGAATTTCTTGAAGGGTGATTTCTAGGTTCTTTCTTTGATCATGGCTTTCAGGTAGTCCAATAATTTTAAATTGTCTCTCCTGGATCTATTTTCCAGGTCAGTGGTTTTTCCCATGAGATATTTCACATTGCCTTCTACTCTTTCGTTTGTTTGGATCTGCTTAACAGCATCTTGATTTCTCATAAAGTCATTAGCTTCCATTTGCTCCAGTCTAACTCTGAAGGAATGAATCTCCTCAGTGAACTTTTGAGATTCTTTTTCCATCTGGCAAATTCGACTTTTTAGGCATTCTTCTCCTCATTGCCCTTTTGGGCCTCCTTTGCCATTTGAGCTAGTCTATTTTTTAAGGTGTTGTTTTCCTCAGTCAGGCTGTTGACCCTCATTTCATACTTTTCCTGCATCCTTCTCATTTCTCTTTCTAATTTTCCTCCACTTCTCTTATTTGATTTTTAAAGTCCTTCTTAAGGTCCTCTATGGCCTGCAACCCGCTCATGTTTTCCCCTGGGGCTTTTGGAGCAGGACTTCTGACCTCACAGTCCTTTTCCGCTCTATGCCCCCAAAATAGGAGTCTAGGGTTGCATTTTTCTGTTTCCTTTGCCTTGGCATGTTGCCACTTAATTGCTTGACTTTTGGGCTTGTTGCCACACTATGGCTTTAAGGCCAGATAGAAGAATTTTCGTCCCGAACGTGTGGGGGGCAACTTCCGTTTCTGGCAAGCTATAAACCCACCCACAACTTCCACCCTAGATCACAATCCAAATCCAGGGAGGTTAAAGCAAGAGCGATTACCCCCCAAGACTGATCGCTGGATCTCCCCACGATTGTAGGCTGGGAGCCGGAAATGCCTCTGAAAACTACACAGTGGCGTGTCTCCTCAGCAACTTCTAGCCCCCAGGGGAGGGAGCTGACGCATTCCCCAAATACAGGTCCCAAAGTCCATAGGACACTAACCTCTTACTTTGTCCTAGGCAAGTCTATGTTGATAATTCTGGAATCTCCACAGTTCCTGGTGTTCTGGGGTTCCTCCAGCCTGCTGCTGGCCCTGCCGCCCTGGGGCTAAAACCTCGGCTCCTGTGGACCTGGGCTCGGCTCGGCTCCTGCGCTCTGCGCGCTGCCGGCTCCCAGACCACTGCGCTGGTCCTTCCTGCAGGGTGCTGGGCTGTCCTCAGCGGGAGGTTAGCTTCTCTGTGTCGTTCTGTGGGTGCTGGGGCTCCAGAAGATTTTCAGAGTCCTTTTTGTACATAGTTTGTGGAGAATCTGGGGGCAGAGAGGCTTGGACGAGCTGTTTCTACTCCGCCATCTTGGCTCCGCCCTGTGATTGTATCTACTTCCCACTATTTATTCTCCCAAGGATGAATACCCAAATCTCCAATAACTTCCTACCCTTAATTACTCTGACCTCATTAACTCTTCCTCAAGACCTTCCCCAAACTCCTCCTCTGGACCACCCCTAGATTCCTCCCATAACCTTTCTGTACATAAGATGCCATCTTGTCTCCATGTGGTGTGAGATTGCCATAGAATGACCTAGCACAGGCTTACTCTGGGTCCAATACAGGTGAACTTTTAATAAACTTTGCTTTTCTTTGGCTGAGAGAAGACTTGAGTCGAATTCATTTGTCAGGACCCGGCTTGTTGGTCTTTTGGGGTCTTGAGCACCCCTAAACCTCTAAACATCAGCACTTCTACTGCCTTGGTCTCTAGGGAGAGTGGATTTATTGAGGTTTAAGGGTGCTTGGACCACAAAATAGTGAGTCCTACCCAAATGAATTCAGCTCAAGCCAAAGAAAAACAAAGTTTATTAAAAATTCACCATATTGGCTAGACTCTGAAGGAATCTGAGCATTTGTGATTGCCAAGCAGGCCAGACTGAATTTGAGCAACTTCATGGAAACAAGATGGATCTTATATGCAGAAAGACTGTGGGAGGGATGTAGCGGTTCCCAAGTACTCTGGGGTGACTGGAGAAGGGATCCAAGTGAAGTGGCGGTTAGGTTCTCATAGTGCTAGCTCCTACACAGGGCCTCTCACAGGGCCCCTCAGGGGACCTCAGGAACCTAGTGTAAAGGTATGACCCTTGTGAAACCTCTCCCTGCACCTGCCTTGTAATCAAGATGTAACTAAAACAAAGATCTGCCTTGTTAGCTTGCTGCCCCACCTTAGTTTACATCCCTATGTAGCAATAGTTGCCTTGCTGACCACTGTTTCAGGAAGTACTTTTTACTGTATAAAAGCTTGCTGGACAGACTGCTCAGGACTGCCTTCCCTGGGGAGACAGCCTCCTCCCTGACAATTTGCCTCAATTGTCTATTACACAAAGTTCATCTTGATGGGAGTGGCCAGTAGTCTGGGGTAACTAGAGGTTGTAGAGGTTGGAGGCCAGGAACCAAGAGAATGGGGTTTTGGTAAGATCCAGGGTGGGAAGTAGCAGAAGGCTAGCTGGAGTTAAACAGACAATGGAGGGCTAGGCTAGGTTTAGGGTAACAGAAAATTGGGCATAGCAATAATCAAAGTCTTATAGTTTCTGTTGAGCACAACTCCACCTTCCCCTTCCCCTAATTGATCTGTAATCAAGAAACCCCATTCTTCCCTTCCCCTAATTGATCTCTGGGTAGGAGTTTCAGCCTAGGGTAAAATCCTTGCTCCATTCTTTTCCTTGCCCTCCACCCCCATTTCCCTACCTGATGTTCCCCATCTCTACCCATTCTAGGTTCCCTGTCCCTCAGCCTATGGTAAACTTTGCTTCGAGGGAAATTCAAATGTACACTGACCAATCACTGATTGTAATTTCAGCTTACATAACCTGGCTATTGAATCTCTTTAAAAACCAGCACATGGTCTGGTCTGTGCCAGCACTGTCTGATTTGGGTATGTAACCATGTAAACCCAGAAGTCCCTTGGTAATAAAATCTACTTCCAAATTTTAATCTCAGGGATCTTCTGTCTCACTCAATTATGCTCTTCACTTCTGATGAACACCAGATCCAGTGGGAATATTCAAGGACAGTTCAAGGGGCTTCCCAGAGTCTATGTCCTGTCAGATGTCAGATTCAAACTTAAAGTGGTAACCAATATTCCCATCACCAAGTTCACTTTTTGATGTGGCATAGCCAATGGATGTCTAGTCAGTACCTTGCTTGCAGTATAGGATGTCTTGGCTGCTGAGATGATTCACTGTTGCATTGGGTAGGTCTGGCTCCTCACTGGAGATTTATGCCATTTATGGCATAAATATAAACATAAACTTGTTTCTGTACCTGTAGTGGCTTCTGACCTTTTGAAACTCATAATTTTGTTACCTTGTTCTGATGGGGTGCTTGGGTGCCTGTACTTGGACACCAGTTCCAAAATTACATTTCTCCCTGGCCTCCACACACCATCCCAGGCAGTTTCTCCCCAGCCCAAGGACACTATGCCTAGCAATTACTCATGAGTGGGCCTTAGCAAAACACATCTCTCTTCCTGATACAATAGCAAACTGCACCTCTAGAATTTATTAGTTTGAACCAGTTGTGTACTGGTTCATAAAGATATTTACTACTCACTGACCTATTATATCTATCCTAGACCTAGACATATGTATACTCCCTTCCATTTATCTTGTATAACAAGACATTGATTTGGGGGCAGCCTGGGTATTTCTCAGTCAGCCTGGACTACTAGTTGACTTAGTGATGTAGCAGGCCTAAAATCACACTGCCATGTAGTGCCCCCCCCTTCCCCCTCCCCCTTGGGCTATTTCCCATTGAACTGAGTAGAATACCTGCATAGTAGAAACAAAAAGTGCATGTTCCTTTAAGAACTGACCACTCCTTAACCACTCCCTAATCCTGTCCTGAATCACCTAGTTAACCTATTTGGAACATGTTTTACTATAGAATAACCTATATAAACTTTAACTATATGACTCCAAGGTTGCAGGTTCCCTAAGAACTCTGGCCTGTTGAAAAGTGTAATAATAAAACTTTGCTACCTTGACTTAAAAGAATGCTTGAGACTGTGAATCCATTTCAGACGATCCCCTCCAGTATTCTGGTGTTTAAGAGCTCCTGTTTTGGGATTCCTGTGTTGAGGCTTAAGGTTTAGGGGTTCTCAAGACTCCAAAATATCAACATGCTGGTCCTGCCAAATGAATTAAACTCAAGTCTTCTCTTAGCCAAAGTAAAACAAAGTTTATTAAAGATTCGCCATAATGGGTAGACTCTTAAGGAGCCTAGGTGATGCTTGAATTGGACAAGCAGGACCGAATAATCTGACATATGAGTGAATCTGTGCTAGATAATTCTCAGCTACCTCATGGAGACAAGATACATCTTATATACAGAAAGATTGTGGGAGGACTTAGGGGTAGTCTACTACCCCTAAGTTTGAGGAGGGTCTTCAGGAGGAGTCAAAAGAGTCAAACTCTATTAATGAGAATTAAGGGTGGGAAATAGCTGGAGGCTACCAGGAGATGAAGGACAATGGAGGGCTAGGCTAGTAACCGAGATTTTGGTCTACTGATAATGAAAGGCTAATGGCCTCAGGCAAATTTCTCAAGTGGGAAGATTCAAGGCGAGTTCAAGGGGTTTCCCAGAGCCTGTACCCCATCATTCCCCGCTTAAATCTTTACCCCAAATTCCTTTGGGGGTAAAGAGTGAAGATCTCAGCTTCTGAAAGTGTTACCTGCTGGCAAGGGGCAGCAAAACCCCATTTAAGGGGTCAGACTTCACATTCAAGGGGTTAGACTCTGGAAAGTGGATAATGCCAGGTCCAGTGGGCTGGAGAACTTGAATTCAGTTGGAGGTTGGCATATAGCCTGAGTGGTCATCTGGAGGTTGATGGCTTGAACTCTGGAGGAGACAAACCTGGCAAGGAGGTTAAGCAAAAAAAGACCAAACAGGCCCAAAAGCAAGTATAGAAAAAAGGGCAATTTTCCTGGTTGGAATGAAAGATGGCAAGGCCAAAAGGAAAGGGGCAGGTATAATCTCACCTCTTTTTATCCGTTTTGCTGGAGGGGGCTGGAGTCTTTCTAAACAGTTGCTTGAGGTCCTCCAAGGGCTCACAGGTAGGTATACTTTGGAGTCTGGGGGCAGGAGCGGGGAGGAAGGGGTGAGCAATAAATGGTACTATTTTAAACCTAGAATTATGAGTCCAGCTGGGGAAACCTTTCGAGTTTTACTGCTGTTGGAGTGGTGAGTGTGACTTGGTAGGGTGCCTTCCATTTGACATCTAACTGTTCTCCCTTTTGGGTTTTCCATGACTTTAAGTAGACCTAATCTTCAGGTTGTACTGCAATAGGACACTCCTTTTCATTCCCAAGAGGTTTTGGAAGATACCTATTGGCAGATTCAGTCAGAGCATTCTTGACAGCTCCTAACTGAGTGGCAAATTAGGTAATTAAATGCTGTTCTGGGTCCACCAGGATGTCAGAGGTTAGGAAGGGCCTCCTATGCAGGAGTTCAAAGGGACTAAGCTTGATATTTTCCCAAGGTGTGACTAGAACTCTGAACAGCCCAATGGGGAAATTCTTAACCCAATCTTCTTGGGTTTCTATGCATGGCTTAGTAAGGACCCACTTAAGGGTATGATTCATTTTCTCTACTTTACCAGAGGGTTTTGGATTGCTGGCTGAGTAGAGGTGGTAAGTGATTTTAAGTGTCTTTGCCACTGCATGGGTTATCTGTGAAATAAAAGCTGGGCCATTGTCACTCTGTAAGGAGACAGGCAAGCCAAAACGAGGTATAACTTCCTTTAATAAGAACTTTTATACCTCCTGAGCTTTTTATGTTCAGCAAGGGGAAGCTTCTACCCAATTAGTGAAGGTGTCAACAAAAACCAAAAGAAATTTGAAACCCCTACATGGGGGCATATGTGTAAAGTCTATCTGCTAGTCTTCACCTGGGTAGGCACCCCTCCTCTGAACAGGTTTTAAAAGGGAAGGAGGTTTGACTGCCCCTTCAGGATTTATCTGAGCACAGGTTGGGCAGGCCTGACAGACCTGTTTGATGGTTCCTCCTAGCTTACTGCCAGTAAAATGGGCTTTATCAGAGACTGGTGGGCATTCTTCCCCAGGTATGTGGCTTGGTATAAGCCAAAAAGAAGCTTCCATTGACTTTTTTCTGGGATAAGAAGTTGTCATGAGGATGTTTGAAACCACCCAGAGGAGAAAAGAGAATATCCCCTTTCCTTAGCAAGGTCCTATTCTCAAGGGCTGTACAAAGGTGTGAAAGAATCAGGGAGCTGTGGGAGAAGCCAGTATAGCCAACTGGTGGGCAGCATTCTTTGCTGCAGTGTCTGCCAAGAGATTTCCCACAGCCTGATCAGTTTCCCCTTTCTGGTGGCCTTTGCAAAAGATAACAGCTACCTCAGAGAGCTTTTGAACAGCTTAGAGGAGATGTGAAATCTTCCATGCATGTTTAATAGGGGAATTTTTTGCTGTCAGATATCCCCTTTCTCTCCAAATTGTTCCATGGACATGTAGAACATGGAAAGCATATTTTGAGTCAGTAAAAATGTTTACTCATTTATTTTCCCCTAGCTCTAGGGCTCTGGTGAGTGCTATCAATTCTGCCTTCTGGGCAGAGGTCCTGGGGTCAGGGGTTTGGCTTCTTTGGTTTGGTGAAGGCTGATCATTGAATATCCACTTTCCTGACCCTTTGTTCAATAAAGCTTGAACCATCTGTGTATCAGACTGCTTCAGGGTTCAGAAGAGGGGAATCTTTCAAATCAGTTCGGCTGGCATAAACACAGTCCAAGGTCTCCTCAAAATCATGAACCAGGACATCTGAGTGGGCACTGTCTTGGAGGAGGGTTGCTGGGTTAAATGTGTGGCACACCCGAAGGGTCAAGTCAGGTGTATCTAAGAGCAAGGCTTGATATTTGGTGAGCCTGCCACTAGCCAGCCACTGGTGGCCCTTTGCTTCCAGGATGCTCTTTATTCAATGGGGAGTTAGAACTTCCAGGAGCTGACTAAGTGTAAATTTAGGGGCTTCCTCAATTAGAATGGCTGTAGCAGCTACTGCCCAGAGGCATGTAGGCCATCTTGCAGCCACAGAGTCTAATTGTTTTCAAAAACAGGCAATAACTCCCAAAGCCTTTCTCTCCTTTCATCATCATAGAGAGTGAAAGGTTTTTCTAAATCGGGTAAAGCTAATACTGGAGTGGTGGCCAATTTAGTTTTCCTTTTCTCAAAAGTTTTCACCTACTCTAGGCACCACTCTAGACAGAGTGAGTCAGGGCCTTGAGTAGTGTGTTGGGGTATGGGGACCCCCAAAATCCCCTACCCTCCAAAAAAGTAAAAGTCAGAGGTGTCTTGAGGAAAGAACAGGAAGTTTTATTCAATTTCATGAGAAGAGGGCATCCCTTCCACCAGTACAAACCAGCTGAATGAGGTGTGTTACAGAAGACATGCAGTCAAGCTCCCTCCCTTAGCTGGGAAGTGGGCTTACAGTCTGAGTGCAAAATCTCCTCCAAATGATAAGGAACAAAGAAGCTGGGAGACAGGTTTACAGTCTGGGTGTGAATAAGGACAAAGAACATGGAAATAGGTCATAGCCAATCCAAGTGTAACTATCTTTATTTGGCAAAAGCCAAAGTGAAGGAGGGGGAAGGGCTCTAAAAGATTCCTAAAATTCCTTAAGGGTTTAAGGCTGATTGACAGCAAGGGAAGGAGGAAGGGTCCTAGGTTGTGTAATTTCTTAGGAAACCCAGGACTCAGGTCTGTCCAGTCTTAGAAAGTCTGTCCCTGGTTTCAAGATAGTCTCTCTCCCTTTTCCTCATTCTGAGGAGTCTTCACAGAGGGTGCAGAGAGTGTACCCCACTCAGTAGCAATTAATGGTTTCAGTTCCTCCCAGGTCTTGGGCTTAATTGGATATAAACCATCACGAGGGAACACTTTAGGATCTAGGAGACGATCAAATGCTGGGGTGGCAGAAGGGGCTCACCCAGGAATTCCCTGATCCCAAACAATTGGCTTAACTATCTCACACACTTCCATCGGAACATGGGGAGATCTGGGGGGCTTAACTAGAGAAAATCTGCTTTCCAGTTTCACCATCAGGTCCCTTCCCAACAAGGGGACAGGCAAGAAGAGATAATAAGGAAGAAATATCTTTGTCAACCTCCACCGGTTTCTTCCCTCTCCAATATTTATTCATTGAAGATCAGGAAAGGGACAAAGAAATAGCAACATAATGTGTTCATGGTAACATGATGGCTGGAGTGGGGTTACTTCCATAGTGGCTACCTCTCTATCAATCTGGAAATTCACACTGATTTTTGCCTTCTTTGACACACTGTAGGAGAGCTCCATTTCATCTGTTCAAGCCTTTTGTATGCTAATTAAGCCAACACATGCAAGGGAATTTACTATTCTCTCAAGGCAATCCATTCTATTTTTTGAAAAGTGACAACTATAAGGAAGGCTTTCCTAATGAAGCTCCATACACTCCATGTGGTTTTGGTGATTCCCTGAAATACAATCTGTAACTCTTATGGCTTGGAGGGAGCTGTGACTGTTAATTGGCTGAGACACCCCTAAACTTGGTGATGCTACATTCCTGGAGGATGGATCTAGAAAAGCTGAGAAATGGTATTTTAGCAAAGGCAAATAAGAAAATTTTGAACTGTTAAATGGAGTTCCCTGAGCCCCAGGCATGTAGGCCAAGACTAGCCCCCAACCAGTCCCTTGATTCCCAATGCTTGCAATCCAGAGACTCTTGAGAAAAGGTATCTCTTCTCAGTTGGGCTAAAATTTTGTCATGGTTCTGATTTGAAGAGCAATTTACTCTTATGTATTATCTTGTCTACCATAGTCTGTATAACTTCTAGAACTCTGTTTTACTTCTTGCTTACAGAAATGTCTGCTAGCTATCTGTGATTATCCTTTGCTTAACAAGAGCTTGTGGTCAGGGAACTGATCTGGTAGAGAGTAAGGGAAATATTACCCTTGGTTCTCAAGTGGAACTACATCTCCCTCCTTCCCCTGCCCCCTCACCCCCTACACACACACACACACACACACACACACACACACACACACACACACACACACACACACACACACACTGACTAGAGAAAGGATTTTATTCTGAACTTTAAATTTGGGGAGGGAAGGAGTAATCTCCCAAGAATGTAAATCCTTCTACTATACTTTAAGGTAGAAATCACAGTCTCTCTTGGAGATTTGGTATGAGGCTTTCTAGATTCCAGATCCTTTAAAATATATCCCTGTAACCCAATTTAAACCTTGTGACATGATCCAATCTTTATTTCACTTACATTTTGGGGAGCATATTTTTATTATCCATTGCTTCTAGTTTTCTTTGGAGTCAAGTACAAGTCCAATCTCTTTCCAATTTGACAACTCTTGGAATATTTCAAAAACAGCTATAATGTCCTTTTTTGTCTTCCTTTTTTGCAGGATAAACATCGCCAGTTTCTATAACTAGGACTCGTATAGATGAAAAGGCCTTAACATCATGATAGCCTTCTTCTAGAGGATCTCTAATTTGTCAGGGCTCTTTCATTTCACTTGTATCACATTGGGAACTAGGAAACAGAGAACACAGTGGGATTTATACCTACCTGCTCCCCTAATAGGCACATCTCTGGGAGCCATTGGTGGAAGGTTTGTAGCCTATGGAGGTCAAGCAAGATGGCAAGAGTCCTGAATATTTAAGAGGAAGAAAAAGATCAGCTTGGAATGACTACTGAAGGTTATTTCTGAAGGTAGCTCAGAAATTCTGACATAATCCTACTGTTTAGGAAATCAGAGAACTGACAGAAAAAGGAGGATAAAGCCATGACGCCAGTGGGGGTCATTTAGGTTGTATGTAGGTAAGATTAAAAAAAAAATCACTGAATATTAGAGGTAGAAGGAACCTAAAAGATTTTCCATTCCAATCCTACTGTCATATGGAAAAATGAAAACTCAGAAAGGGGAAGTATATAAATGCTAGTTATCATCATCATTAGTTTCCTCAACTGTAAAATGGGGATAATAACACACCCTACCTTCCTAGGTTTCGGGGATCAAATGAGATATTTGTAAAGCACTTACTACAGTACCTGGTACACAGTAGGTGCTTAATAAATGCTAATTATCATCATCATTGTTATTATTTTCCTCAACTATAATTGAGGATAGTAAAAGCTCTACCTTCCAGGGTTGTTGTGAAGATCAAATGAAATCATCATCATCATCTTCTACCTCAACTGAAAAACTGGGATAATAATAAATAATAAATGCTAACCATTATCATTAATTATTCAAGCGTATATGGGGGGGGGAAGAGTTTCCACCAAAACTACAACTCCCAGAAATCCTCGCGGCGCACGCATAGCGTGTCTAGCTCTGGGGCCAGAGTGACGTCGGAGCTCGGTGGCAGAATCTGACCTGCTGAATCTGCCCAGTGTCCCGTTGGGAAGAGCTGGAGTAAGTGCGCCCGTTGTTCCGTCCGTCTGACCAGGCTCCCACATTGAGAGTTTCGTGGCCTACTGAGTTCCCCCGAAGGTGAGCCTGTGGAAGGCTGTGTGTGCGCGCGCGTGTGTGTTTGTATGTATATGTGTGAGGAGTGTGGGGTCTGTCAGGGAGGTCCTTCCCCCTGGGGACTCCTAGCATTTACTTCAGGCTCCGCCCCGCCCCCTCTCCCCCATCCCGCGTATTCCACGACCGACCCCTGGTCGCGACACTAAGCCCACTCGCCTTTTTTATCCACACTCTTCTCTTTAGTGCAGGTGCTTGATACCCTCGCCCATTTTCTTGCCCTATGTCCCAGCGGCCTCGCCCTTTCCCGCCCACCTCTTCCCTACCCCCCCCTTTAACCGCCACCTCACTTCTACCGTGCCCCCCCACTTCTACCGTGCCCCCCCACTTCTACCGTGCCCCCCCACTTCTACCGTGCCCACCCCCCTGCCCCCATTCTCAAACTTCCCGGTTCTTCTCTCCCGCCCCGCCCCCTCCGTTGGCCCCAGCTCCATTCCTGCCGCAGCCTCAGACCCCACCCTGCCCCGAAGCGGCCCCACCCTCCTCTGGCCCTTGTGTGTCCCCCTTCCTCTCCTTCCCCCAAACTTGCTTCTGTCTCGTCCCCCACCCCCATTTACCCTCGCCCATCTTTGGATCCTTCTTACAACCCCGATCTTGGGGATACTCTCCATCTTCCTGTTCATCCCCTAAGCTTTTTCCTTAACCACCTCTGACCTCATACCGTCGATTTTGGCTTTATTTTAATTAAATTTTATTTTTCTTCATCACTGAAAATGTTTTTTGCAGTCAACTAAAAGACTTTTCCTTGCTCTTTTCCTCCTCCCTCCCCCACTGAGAAAAAGAAAAATCCCCTGCCGACAAGCACGTATAGCCAAGCCAAACAGCTTTGCTTTGACCCTGTCCAAAAAGATACCTCAGTCTGCGCTGAGCCCGCTTCTCCTCCCTGAACGTCACTTTGGAGGCAGCCCTCTCCCCAGTTCCCCGCCCACCCACTTGACCAACCCTTAGTTTTGGTGCTTTGGGCCCCCTGAAGCCTTTGTCGTCCCTGAGCCCCAGCCACAATTTGTAGCTTCTCTCCCCTCCCCAATCCCACTCCCCAACTAGGAGGGGTTTCGTTTTATTTAAAACCGATTTCAGCTGGCCCCCCTCTCCGCTCCTCTTCCGTGCAGACTACGGGAAGGACTGAGATCCGGGATTGGGGATTTCTGTCGGTGTCACCTGACCGGGTTTGTTGTCAGCTAGGAAAGCTGAGGATGGAGTGAACCAGGTCACCGGGAGCGGGGCCCTGCCTCCTGTTTTGTAATCTCTGTCTCTGGGAGGGAGACGTCCTGGGCAGCTTGAGCGGCGCTTTGCGAGCCTAGAGGAGGAGGAGGAGGAGGACAAGTTTTCAGGACCGTTTTTCTCCCCCTGCAGGTTACACTTGGGCAACAAGTCTGGGTGTAGGCGAAAGCTCCCCTTAACCTTCAGAACGGTACCTGAGTTATGTAACTGGAAAAATGATAAGTGCCTTGAGGAGTATATTGTGGCGTGATAAATTAATCTGCTCTTTATAGGGGCTACACGCAGGGGTGGGGTGGAGGAGTACTGGCCACCTTTGACTGAAATTACACTTGTTATTGGAATTGGAGACAAGGGAAGGGTTTGGTTTGAACATTTTTAAACCAGAAAAACAGGAAAGAGAAATTTGAATCTTGTAGAAAGGGAGATTTTTCAACAAGAATGTAAAGACCTTCATCACTGTTGTAAAAAAAAAATTGTGTTAAGTGATGGGCTTTACATGTAACAAGTGGAGCAGTGACTACTTTCACAAAATAGAAAATGTTCATTCTAGGTCACTAGACAGATGAGTTATTCAGAAGCACCGGGCCACCCTAATTTTCCCTCAGATCTGAAACTGAAGATTACCTCAATTCTGAAAAGTCAGAACTTATTTGCTTGTCTTTTTTACATTTTTTTTTTTACTTAGACGTTATTGTTAATTGTATCATTGAATTGAATAACTAGGGTTTTGTATTTTTTCCAGGCACTCTTTTTTTTTTTTTGCTTTTTGGAGGGCAATTGGGGTTAAGTAACTTGCCCGAGGTTACACAGCTAGGTTTTTGTTTGTGTGTGTTAAGTGTCTGAGGCCGGATCCGAACTCAGGTCCTTCTGACTCCAGGGCTCTACTCACTGCGCCACCTAGCCGCCCCTCCAGGCACTCTTAATATTATTGAATACTTTTTTGAATAGTTAGTGTTTGTCATCTTTTACTTTTGGAAAATGCCTTTTAATTTTCTGACTCCTTTAGAAATTTAGTGTGATGAAAGTAACACATTTTCCTACAGGGCCACTCCAAAATTAAGAAAAAAAACCAATACTTTACTGAGGGTGTTTGGAGGTTGGGGGGGGGTGACATAAATTTATCTGGAGGCACTGGTAAAATTGTAAAGTGGGTGCCAAATGATTAGTGCTTTTTACTGTAGCCTTTTAGAAGAATGGGAAAGGGGAAGTTTCTACTTTTTCAGAACTTTATGTATTTTGAAATATTTCCTTATTTTGAAAAAAACCAAGGTAGAACTTTGTTAATTTTTTAAAAAATGGAAGAATAAAATTTGTTCAGCTTAAATTACCTGTGTCAAACATATCGTGTTAAAATATTAACCTGAAGAATATCAATTTTCAAACTGTACTCTACCTTCGAACTGCCTTTTAGAAGAAATGGAATTTTAGAGGCAGAAGGCTCCTTAAAATTAAATAGTTCAATCTCCTTTTTTGACAGATAGTTACCTTTCCTCCCTATCATTCCCAAAACTTGTGAAAGATAATGAAAAATTTTAAAAATCACTTTTCATAAAGTATACTATTTTTTTTTTTTTGATCATAGATCTACAAGGAATCTCAGGAGCTCTTTGAGGCAACCCTTTCATTTTATGGATGAGAAGACCAGCTTCCTATGTGGTCAAGGGACTGTTTACTATAAATATTTTCTCATACTTAAATGGTTTTCTGGATAAGAGAATAGAACGTATTATGATTAGTAAAACACATTAGTTAATATTTTTACATTTCTCTCCTTACCATCTTTTCTTGTACTGGTCATATTTTCTCTTATACCCCCTACTCTGATAGAGGGGGAATCCACCTCTACCGCCATTCTTTCCTAGACTCTCATTGGCTATATCTTTTTTTCCCTTCCCTGTTTTAATTACCTCTTCGGGGAATTCATCTCAACTCTCTAATGCACTCCACCCTAGATTCTTTTGCTTTCTTGTCCTGTTGCTCCAACTATGGAGCTTATTTGCTTCTGTTTATTTATTATAATAGAGCTGGAAGTAATCAGTAAACTGTTGATTGGTCAGACTACAAATTTATGGTATTTCATTTCAACTTGGCCCTCATAGCAGCTAGGCAAATATTCTATTGCTCCCTAATTGATTACTGTCCTACTTTTTATAGCTACTGTTCTATTCTTTCTGCTCTTCAAGCCCAACCCCCTTCTCTACAAAGGACCTCACCTCATTCTTCACTGGAAAAATGGAAAGTTTGATAAAAACTCCTCACCTGACCCCCATGTCATGTCACTCAGATATATTCATCCACTATCTTCCTTTTTCATTCTTGATGAAGAGATACCTCTTGCAAAGACAAAGTCCTTTATATTCTCTCTCTGATCAGACTACCTCTCACTTTCTCCAGCAAATTACTTCCAGTGTTATCCCTACCTTTTTTCAGCCTTCATAGATTCCAGTCTCTTCCTATCCATTGACTCCTCTAGTGTTTACAACCACATTTCCATGTCTTCCCCCAGTCTTTACAAAACCCTCAGTAGCTAAAGCTCTATATCTCTTTCTTCCCCTTCATAGCTAAAATCTTTCAGAAAGTCATCTATACTAGTCAAGTCAAATCATCAAGCATTTATTGTCTGTTATGTGTCATACATTGACATAAGTACTGGGGGTACAGAAGATAAAAAGCCTTTGCTCTGAAGGAATTCCCAGTTTTATGGGACAGATAAAATGCAAATGATTATGTACAAATGAGCTATATTTATGTCTGTATATTTTATACATGCACATATATGAGACCCACCTATATATTACATATGATATAGTGGAGATGATCTCGGATGAAAAGCACTAAAGTTATAGAGGCTTTTTGGCGAAAGGAGACTTTAGCTGAGCCAGGAGGTTAGAGGTAAAGGAGGGATAATGAATGAAAGTGAAGAGTCAGGAGATGGAGTTTAATGTGGGAAGAACAGCAAAGATGTCTACAACACTTGATTATGGTACATAGAGGAGAGTAAGGTATAGAAAGACTGGAAAGGTGGGAAGGGGCCAGGTTATGAAGGGATTTATATGTTAGGGTGATATTAGGGGGCTCCTGGAGTTTATTGAATGGGGGGTAGTAACATGGTCAGACCTGTGCTTTAGGGACATCAAGAAGACTGATCAACACTGTTAAAAGGTGCAGAGTACAAGATGTAAATTTAGAGAGTGCAAATTTAGCCAAACACTGAAGTTAGACATGTCCAACTCTTTGTGACCCCATTTGGGGTTTTCTCCACAAAGATAGTGGAGTGGTTTGCCATTTCCTCCTCTGGCTTTTTTTTTTTCCTACAGATGAGGAAACTGAGGCAAACAGGATTAAGTGGCTTGCCCAGGATCAACCAACTAGTAAATGTCAGAGGCCATATTTGAATTCAGAAAGATGAATCTCCTTCTTGACTCCAGGACTAGTGCTGTATCCACTGTACCTAAGTCAGATTGCAGAGAGTTAATAAGAGAGTGAGAGGAAAGAAGGTTGACATTTTCAAGGCCTTTAGATAGGAAAGTGAGGAGAGATACAGGATAATGTGCCCCCTAGCCTCACAAAACTCATAACTCGATCCAACCATCTCATAGTGTTGGACACAGGTCCACTCTGCCCTTCCCCCATTGATTTGTCACTTTACCCTTCCCAAATGTCTTGAGACAAATCCACTCACCCTTTCCTTGATTTGTAAAGCAGGTAGCCCAACCTTCCATTTCCTTGATTTGTAAAGCAGGCAGCCCAACCTTCCTTTCCTTGATTTGTAAAACAGGCAGCCCAACCTTTCCTTCATTGATTTGTAAAGCAGAGAACTTCACCTTGCTTAATCTGTAAACCGGGAGCACCCCCACCCCTTGCTTTCCCTTGAATAATCTGTGGGCGGGAATCCCTGCCTAGGGTGTCTTGCTGGAGGGAAATTCAAATGTACACTGACCAATCACTAATTGTAGTTTCAAGTGTACACTGACCAATCATTTCAGCTTACGTCACTGCAATCACAGCTCACGTAACCTGGCTAGGGAACCTCTATAAAACTGGCACACTCTGTGCAAAAGCTCTGTCTGATTTGGGTGACCTCAACAGTTCTGCGGTGTGCCAAGGTAATGAAATCCACTTTTTTAAACTTAATCTTGGGGATCTTCTTTTATTGGGGTACAACAATAGGTGGGTCCACTTCTAAGCCCTCTTTAGTATGGCTTCTAATCTCAAAATTCAATTGAAAATTTCCTTGCCAGAGTTATCAATGATCTTTTAATTTCTGAATCAAATGATTCTTTGTCAATGATCCTCCTTGACTTCTTTGTAGCTTTGACAATTAATTGCTCATCATCTTTTAACTGTTCTCCCCTAGTTTTTCATTACACTGCTTACTCCTTATTCACATATTTGTTTGACTGCTCTTGATTCTGCTTTGCTTGTTGTTCTTCTAGGTCATATCCTTTAACCATGTGTGTTCCCCAGAGCTCTGACCTCGGCTCCCTTTTCACTATTTTATTTGGGGATGTTATCATCTGCTTTGGGTTCAGTTTCCATCTCTATGCAGATAATTCCCAGATCAATATATACATTCCTAATCTCTTTGAATTATAGTCACATCTCCATTGTCCCCTTGGACATCTTGAACTAGATGTCTTGTAAACATATTAAACTCAAATGTTCAAAACAAAACTTAGGATCTTTCCTTATCACCCTTATCCTCACAGTCATTCCAGGCTCCCAACCTAGCTATTCTCAGCCTCACTTTCACTCATCCTACACATCCAGTCAAACAAATCTTGTCCTTTCTACCTTCACAACATTTCTTGCATATGTCCCATTCTCTTCACAACTGTAGTTCAGTACTTCATCTCTTGTCAGGACTATGGTATTAAACTTATGACTAGTCTTCCTGCTTCAAGTCTTCTCATTCCTATCCATCTTCCACTCCCCTTCCAAGGCAGGTTTTTAAAAATTTTTATTTATTTTTCAAGTAAGCATTTTTTCACTCTTTTTCACCCCATTTGAAAAGAAAAACAAAACCACTCCCCAAATCCATGTAAAATGTATGCATAGTCAACCCTCACTGCCACCCCCAGGGCTACTGGCCACATTCAAAAGTGTGCCTCTTATTCTGCATCTTCTGTACATCAGGAGGTAAGAAGTATGTTTCATCAGACATCCTTTGAAATTTGAGGTTATTCCTTTTTTGGATCAGTTTATAAAAGGCTTTCAGAATTGTCTGTGAAATGTTTTTTGTTATTTAAATTGTTCTTCTCACTTTTGCTTTACATTAGATCATAGAAATCTTCCCTAGTTTTTCTGAAACCTTCCCTTTCCATCATTATGTAAGGCTCAGTATTCTGTGAAGGCTCAGCTCAAATCCCAGCTGCTGGAGGCTTTTGCTGGTCTGCCCAGCTTCTAATGCCTTCTCCTTGCAAGATTATCTTCTTTTACCCCTTTGTCTTTTGTACTTAATTATTCATATGTTGTCTCTCCCATTATAATGTATTTTTTTGAGAGCTGGGCCTCTTTTGCCTTTTTATTAGCACAAAGCTTGGTGAATTTTAAGCACTTAAAGTGTTAATTGACTGAGTCCTTTTATTCTAGAGGATCCCTTTTGTCCCTATTGTTAAGTCACCATGACCTTGTCATTTGCCTCTGCCCTCTGTTCTTTGTAGCAAAAAGTATTATTTTTTCTTCTTTCTTATCTTGTCTTTCCTTTGCTTTTAAACTCTTCTGTAGGTGTTCAAAACTTTAATCTGACCCTCTTTATCTGTCCACACTGTAGAACATTCTCCTGCCCAATCTTAGCCTTTGCTCATATTTTCCCCCCAGTATCTCTTTTTTCCTAAAGGGTATGGCTTTAATCATTTTTGTAACATCATCCTTTTCCTCCTGTCTTTTTTCTCTCTTTGGGACAAAGGATATGTGTGTAGTTTTGTGACGTTTTGGATATGATTCCAAATTACTTTTTCATAATTGTTAGACTACTTCACAGCTGTATAGACAATGCATTAGTTTGTCAGTCCTCCCCCTACCCTTGTAACTGTTGTATTTTTGTCAGCCTTAGTATGACATCAACTTAAAGTATTTAAACTTTGCATTTCTTTTGCAGTTGTCTAAGTCAAACCTGTCATTTGCAAAATGGTACTTCTGTTTCCTCTTTCTGTGTTTATTTCCTTAATTTCTTTCTTCCTAGTTGCTAGCATTTCTAGAACTATATCATATAAGAGTAATGACAGTATACATCCTTGCTTTACCCCTTGATCTTGTTAATAAGACCTACATTTCTCTATTACAAATAATGCTAGCTCTTGGTTTTTGATAGATGCTACTTACCATGTTAAGGAAAGGCCCATTCCTATACTTTTTAATATTTTAACACAAATGTGTGTTCTTTTTTAAGAGCTTTTTTCTGCTGCAATTGATATGAGATTTTTAATTTTTGTTATTCATATGGTCAATTATATTTATAGGTTTCCTAATATTGAACTAACCCCATATTCCTGGTATAAGTTAAACCTTGTCATAGTACCAATTAATATATTTAGTAAATTGCTGTGACTTCTTTGCTAATACTTCATTAATTATTTTTGCATCAATATTCATTGGAGATTTTGACCTATAATTTTCTTTCCTTATTTTCTTCCTGGTTTAGGTTTCCATACCATATATTTTTTTGCTTTTTGGAGGGCTATTGGGGTTAAGTAACTTGCCCAAGGTCACAAGTGTCTGAGGCCGGATCAGAACTCAGGTCCTTCTGACTCCAGGGCCAGCACTCTACTCAGTGCCCACCTAGCCGCCCCTCCATACCATATTTGTCTTACTGAAAGAATTTGGTAGGATGCTTTCTTTCATTGTTTTTGTGAAACTGATAGCTTAAATGAAATTGAATAGTTACAAAAATATAAAATACCTAGATGAACAGAAAAAGAAGTAGAATATAAAAAATCTAATATCAGAAAAAAATTAAACTCTAAAGGAGCTTCCAAAAATAAACTATCAACAAAAAAAGAAATTGAACAAGCTACAAAGGAATTTCCTAGAGAAAAAAACCCTCTGTGATTCTTGTCCATGTTGGTTTCATAAGTTCCTCAAGAGTCTATAGATCAGGCATTTTTAACCTGGAGTTTGTGAACTTGTTTTTAGAAAATAATTTGATAACTGTATTTCAAATGTAATTGGTTTCCTACATTTTATGCATTTAAAAAGCATTATTCTGAGAAGAGGTCCATAGTTTTTAGCAGATGACCAAAAGTGGGGTCCTTGAGACAGAAAAGTTAAGAGCCCCTGATTTAGGTCTTTTTATATTTTCTGCCAGTTCAGTACTTGAGCTGTCTTTCTGGCATCTCTGCTGCTATACAAGAATCATTGAACCTTTCCATCTGTTTGAAATCTATTTATGTATTGGTCTTCACCTTATTAGAATGTGAGCCTCTTGAGAGCCAAGACTGTTACACTTCTCAATTACACAATGTTGGGGCTATAGTAAGCTATTGATGAAAGTCTTTTCATTTATTCATTTGGTCAGTCATTAGAAATATACTGAAGTGTCATGATAATTATAATAGTTAATATTCATATTGCTCTGCATGGTATGCAAAACACTTTATTTATGTTGTCTTATTTGGTCCTCACAATGACCATAAGAAATAAATGTTATTAACATTTTACCCTTTAACGAACCTGAGACACAGAGAGTTTAAATAATTTTCCTGTGGTCACATAGCTAGTAACTATAAAAAAAAAAAAGGCAGGATTTGAACCCAGACCTCCTGACTCCACAAAGTCCAGCACTCTACTACTCTATCCTCTGTGACATGCTTATCTCATATATCCCTCTATAGCCCTTATTTCACTCTGAATCACTGACAACTTTGATTTTTCAGGGATTATGGTTTAGGGAAGAGGTGTCAAACTCAATCAGATTAAAATGTAATGGGAAATGTTTAAAAAAATAAATAAAAATACAATATAACATAAATAATGTAACTTGGGTTTTTTTTTTTGGCAGAATGCTTGCAGGAGTCAGTTTTTATTTGCTTTTGACACCTCTGGTTTATAAATTTGGGAACCATAGAACACTGTTAAGAGAATACTGCTGTTAAAAGCAGTTTTGTGTCAAGGAACAGTTGGGGATCGTTAAACATACTGTGCAATTTCCCAAATGTGACTCAGCCTGCTGTCACCTTCTTTAGTGCTGGGCCTAGCCACCTGCAGTACTTGTCAGATATATTTGATATGCTGGTCATCTAGTTACACACTAGATTCTGTACATTAGGTATTCATCTGTTTTATTTTTCTATAGATTATTTTTTTTAACTGATCATGGGTCCTTGAGGAGGCCCTGCAACTTTCTTTTTTAAAAAATTTATTTTTAGTTTTCAACATTAATTTCCACAAGATTTTCAGTTATTTTCTCCCCTTCTTTCCCAGCCCTGCAACTTTCTGAGGTTTGATACAGTTGCCCTGCAGGTAGTCCTATTTTTAATACTATTGGGGGCAGCCTCCTAGAATTCCTCTTCCATTTATCCACCATGTAGGACATCTGTGTAGTGAATACCTTTGGTGAGCATCACCTTGGTGATGTTTCTTGCCAAAAGCCAGAGGTCTGTAATAATGTTTATAAATCTGCAAGTGTGCCCCAGTGTGTATTTATTAATGTTTCTGTAGCTGGCCATTCAGTTTCTTAGAATATGGTGCAAATGATGCCAAAGCTTTGCATTGTTTGATTATTGACAGAGGGTTGTGGATGGCAGTATCTTCACATGTGAGCCAATATTTTATAACGTATAACTCCAATTACTTTTGCTGTTCTAGTCATACTTGGATCAAATGCGATAACATATGTAAAACACTTTGCAAAACTGAAAGGTATATAAACAGATATCATCATTGTTATCATTCTGTTTTCAAGGAAAAGAAAGAATAATTTTCATGTACTTCCTACCTTTTCCTTCCCCACTGTGGGATCTCTCTTGGTCTGGTGGTCTTTTTGCTTCTCAGGATGATAAAAGTTATTCTTAACTTCCTCTGAAAGCTGTACCTTGCCACTCTTGTTAGCTTGTCATCCTGTAGGTAACATTTGATTCCATTCCCTTTCCTGTAATTTTTTTTTGTGCCCTGATGGTTGTCTAAAGGAATTTAAGAATAATTGTTCTATAAAATGTCAGTTGGTAATATGGTATAACTACTGAGAGCAGCAGGGGAGTCAACTGTTAAAAATAATGACCTAGTTGAACATGCTGCTGTCTGTTTTAGTTGGTGAAAAAGGCAGGATATATTCCCATAATCCACTTTTTTTTTTACAAAGTTTATTTTTTTTTTACAACCAAAAACCTGGATTCTCTTTTCTGCCCCCTCCCTTCCCTTTCTGCTCAGTCTGCCTTTTGTAGAAGGATGGTGGAGGGATTTAATAGTTTGAAATGGTTGAAGTTTAGAAAGAACTGAATTTACAGATGAACTTGCCTTGTACTCTTATTCTCTTTTCAGCTGTTTGCTGGTTTACCAACCTCTGTCCCTTTTAATATTTGGCTTTCTGGAGAAGATGCATTTTTGACTTTAAAGTTTATTAAATAGTTATAATCAGTGACACTTGAATGATTTGTTTTTTTGCTTCTACATGGTAAGAAAAGAATAATATTTAGAATTGAAGTGCAGTGGGAAATTTAGGGGGAAACCACATGTTTTGAATATGACATTGTTAACTTTGGATCTCTGCTTTATAGGCAATGTATGTAGGCCATTTGGGCCTGACTCTTGAAATTACTTACTATTAAGTGTAGGTTGAGTACTTAAAATATGTTGTACTGGGTTTATGATTTGAACTTTCGTATTTTTTTAAAGACCTTCTGTGTTGTTGTTTAGTGGTTCTTCAGTCATGTCTGGTTCCTCATGAATATATTTGGGGTTTTCTTGGCTGATATACTGGAGTAGTTTGCCATTTCTTTGTCCAGCTTGTTTTACAGATGAGGAAATTGAGACCTAGAGGGTTAAGTGACAGTGCCCAGGGACAGTGCCCAGGGTCACGAGGCTAGTAAGTGTCCTGAGGTTTGAACTCAGGAAGATCAGCCTTCCTGACTCCAAGCCCTCCATGCTCTAGAAAGAGCTCCTCTTTAATACCTGAAGTATGAGGAGTTGTAGGCTTTATTAGTTATTCCACAGAGACTATTATATCCATGGAGTCCAATCCCATGCCTCATTGAGGCGATTAGATGATTCTGGGTTTTTGTGGCCTATTTCTTCAGAATGTAAGCTCTGGCAGATTTCTACCATGGCTGGAAAGGCATCAAGGGAAGTTCTCCAGTGGCCAGTTAGGCTAAGAATAGAAAGGCTTATCACCAGTAGGCTTGCCATTTGGTTCTGAAGTTTTTGGACAAGTTAACTCATGCAACAAAGAAAAATATAAAATGACTCTTAGTCCTTTGTTAGTCTTCTTCCACTCTTACAGTGATGGTAGCAAAGTAGTAGAAAAAAGGGCAGAAGGTAACAAGAATCACAGTTTCCAAGTATTAACAAGATTGGTACTTCAAATGGAAGCAACTGGATCATATCAATATTTATAATCTTTCTATTAAAAAAAATCCCAGAAGAGAAAAAGAAATTTAGCTAAATGGAAGAAGGGCTCTTAGTCCCTCCTTGGAGAGGCAAATAAAAGACTGGAAAGAAAAGGTCCACTCTGAATTACCAGCATCAGTAGAAGAGGCTTATGAGGTAGAGAAATTCTATGAAGAACTTGATGAACCATCAGCATCCAGTCAACACATCTGCATACTTAGCAATGTCAGTGCAAAGGTGGGAGGGAATAGGTAAAGCTGTTGGAAGATATGGGTGAGCAGAGAGGGGCCCAAGGTTTTTACATTACATGGAAGCCTTATCGCTACACATAATGAATATTGTATTTGAGGAAAAAAAATTGGAGGTACTAGACATGGTGAATACCAAATAACATTACAAAAAAATTTTTTTAAAGTATCTTTTAATAGGCAGGAAATAACTTGATAGTCATTTCTTGAATTAGCATTTCTTGAATATGCAGTTATACTAACAACTTGTTAGAACAAAGATCAAAATTAATACAAAACTAGAAGAATAAAGCAAATAATTGTATAAAGAATTGTGTAACCAAAATCTCAACCTATTTTAACAAAGTTTTAGTGTTAAACATGAGAAATAGTAGAAAGGGCATGAAAGAGGCAGTTAGTCTGGATGTAGGAAAAACTTCCAAATGATTAGAGTATCCAGAAATGGAATGAGTTCCTCTTCATTGGAGTTCTTCAGAACTCCAGGGAAAAGAATGAATGATTGCTTGTCTAGCATAAAATAGAGGAGATATAGAGGTATGGGGCCTCTGAGATCCCTTGCAGCTTTAAGATGATGTTCTGTGACTCTCATCCCAGTCATTTCTTCCAAGTTCAGTTCTCTTTTCGGTATGCCATTGAAAAATCTTGTTCATTAAAAGATTCTTTTAGTTGGGTAGAAACAATAGTGCAAATTAAATTTTCAAATTTGTGTGGAGCATTTTTTTTACTCCTATGCTTAGCATTATCACATTGTATTACAGCTCTTCCCTTTTCTTTACAATGTATGTGAAGTAAATGCATATCTCAGTTTTTAAGCCTATTTAATTAATGATGGAATTGTCAGAACTCAGTAATTTGTTCATAATATTGCAGGCTAATATGATAGCTCACACTATTTCATGAGCTATTGATTCTGACCAGGTAGAGAAATTTATAGGACTACATGGAATAAAATACATTAAGTTCATATGCAAACTGTCATGTGCTCTTTTTTGAATAGTTTGGTTTGTTCAGCTTTGGATGTTTTAAGTCTTGGGTAGGGTCAGGGTGTGGGGGAGATTCTCATTTTTAGGTAATATTGTACTCCTTAAGTTCATAGTAACTTGGCTTTCTATCTCTAGGCCTCTATATCTAAGAACTAACTTGCTCTCCCTTGTTCTTTTGGGTTTTTTTTTTTTTTGCTTTTTGGAGGGCAATTGGGGTTAAGTAACTTGCCCAAGGTCACAGGGCTAGGTTTTTGTTTATGTGTGCCTTAAGTGTCTGATGCCGGATTCGAACGCAGGTCCTTCTGACTCTAGGGCCGACGCTCTACTCACTGCGCCACCTCGCCACCTCGCCACCCCCCGTTCTTTTAGTGTGCTTTTATACATGCTAGAAGATGGTGGTGAGATGTGCAAGTGAGAGGTATATGTAGGGAAGGAAATATAATTAAAGACTTATTGTGATTTCTTTGGTTACTTGTAGTTACATTTTGCCTGAATTAAAATTTTTCTCTTACCTTTATCAAGTATTGGAAAATTGGGGTACAGGTCATTTCGAAGTCATTTGACTTAGGTTCAGATTTCTTGTACTCTATTTCTTGTGTGACCTTGGGCAATTCACCTCCATGAGTCTAGCTTTTCCTCATATGTAAAATGAAATCTTATTTTCCAACTCAAAATGCTACAAGCTACATCTAACTTTTAATCTTCAGCTTGTCTAGGAATGAGCACTTAGGTTATCATTAACATTTTGTTTTGATCGAAAGTAATTACATACATAGGTAGACCTCACTGCTCTTTTTTTTGTTTGTTCTTGTTTGTTCTTTTCTTGCCTTTTGAACCTAAAAATGTATGTATACCAAAAGGGTCTCAGTGCATTGTGGATGTCCTTATTTCCCAGTAAAAGTTTTCTCATGGCAAAAAATATAGTTATTATTAAAGTATTTATAAAGAAAAGGACAAGGAAAAAATAAAAATTTCTTAAAATCATCCTTCTATTAGCACCAAACCCCGAGTTATCTACAAAGCTGAGAGTAGGACCCTGGACCAGGAGTCTAGTTAGGCTTGTGAGGAAAATAAATTGCAGGATCCTTTGTAAACAAAGAACCAAGGCCATATTAGCTATTTTATTTTATTTTATTTATTTATTTTTAAGCAATTGGGGTTAAGTAATTTGCTCAAGGTTACATGGCCAGTCATTATTTATGTATGGGTACTGATTTTCTGAGGCCAGACCAATCCCAAGTCATCCCAACTCCAGGGCCGGCGCTCTTACTCACTGCACCACCTAGCCACCCCAGATTAGATACTGTGAACTTAAGTGGAAGGCTGACAGAATTCAGTATTGAAGAGTTCTGTGCTGCTAGGAAGGAACATGTAAGAAGGAGAGGCCATTAAAGCAGAGTGATGCCCACCTTGCCTGCTTCCAAGGGTGGACCAATGGTAGGAGAAACCAGTAGTGGAAACAGATTCTAAATAAGCAGGTTGGGCTCATTAGGGACTGATAAATAAATTTTAGACAGAATGATGGGTTCTAGCGTCCAGTGTTTCTGCACAGTCAACCAGGTCCATACAAGTAGGTCCCATAATTAGCTAGTAAGTGTTTAAGGATTGGTTTGCTCATAATCCTTCTTGGGAATAGTACTAAATGATCCCTTAGTTCCTTTTCTTTCTTTTGAAATGGAAGTTCCTTTTCTCCTGTGCAAATGTGTAAAATAATGCTCATTCAAGGAAAGTAGGTATTTAATAGTATAAGCACCTTTTATTTTAAGGAACCCTGAGGGGGTGGCTAGGTGGTGCAGTGAATAGAGCACGGCCCTGGAGTCAGGAGGACCTGAGTTCAAATCGGGCCTCAGACAGTTAACACTTATTAGCCATGTGACCTTGGGCAAGTCACTTAACCCCAATTGCCCGCCAAAAAGCAAAAAAAAAAAAAAAAAAGAATCCTGAGATGGGATAATCTAGATTAATGTAAGATACATACATTTCTATTTTCTTTCTTTTTTTTTTTAATTAAACAAATGCTTTATTAACTTCTGGTTTACATCATTCATTTCCACCAGATTATGAGTTACATTTTCCCCCCATTTTTTCCCTATCCACCACCCCAGAATAGCAGTCCCACTAGATATCCCCTCATCCAATCTGCTCTTTCCCATATCTTCTCCCATACCCCCTTCGACTTTGCCATTAGGGCAAGGTGAATCTCTGAGCCCCACTGCCTGGACATCTTATGAAACATTTAATTTTAAAACTTTGATTTTCAGATCCATTCCCTTCCTCCCTTGTCACCCACTCCCTCTGAGGAGATAAGCAATTCAGTATGTGTTGTACATGTATAACTATACAAAACATTACCATAGTAGATATATTGTAAAAGACTGCTTATATTTCCCTCCCACCTGGTCCATTCCCTACTTAGATCCTGTCCCTCTTTGATAGTGGGTACTTCTAACCTCCCCTCTCCCCAGAATGCCCTCCCCTCCATCATCCCCCCTCTCATCCCCTTTCCCCTACTCAGGAGAGTGAGTGAGGGTAAGATATTCCATTTAGTATGTATGTGATTCTCTCCTTGAGCCAACTTCAATGAGAATATGCTTTTGCCTTTTTGCCTTCCTGTTTTTCCCCTCCCCTGGAACTACTTCCCCTTGCCTCTTCTACGTGAGATAGTTTGCCCTACCCTGTCTCTCTCCATCTCCTCTTGCCACTTTCCTCTCTCACCTCTTGACTTCACCCCTTAAGAATCATCCCTTCCTTGGGGCGGCCCCAGACACCCAAAACACAAACAAAAACCCAGCCACGTGAACCTGGGCAAGTCAACCAACCCCAATTGCCCTCCAAAAAAAAATAATAATCATCCCTTCCCATCAAATTCAACCTGTGCCCTCTATCCATGTATACCTGTGAACATATGCCATGTACCCTTCTTCAATTATTTTCATAATGAGAAAGGTTTCATCAAACACAGTTATTGTTTTTCCATGTAGGACTGTAAATAGTCCAACTTTGATAAGTTCCTTTTGATTTCTTTTCCTTGATTACCTTCTCAAGCATCTCTTGCTTCTTGTGGCTGAATGTCAAATTTTCTATTCAACTCTGGTTTTTTCATCAAGAATGCTTGAAAGTCCTCTATTCCACTGAATGACCATATTTTCCCCTGAAACAAAATACTCAGTTTTGCTGGGTAGGTGACCCTTGGGTTCATTCCCAGCTCTTTTGCCCTCTGGAATATCATATTCCATGCCCTTTTATCCCTCAATGTAGAAGCTGCCAGGTCCTGGGCTATTCTGATTGTGTTTCCACAATATTGAAATTGTTTCTTCCTGGCTGCTTGTAGTATTTCTCCTTGATCTGGGGATTCTGGAACCTGGCTATAATATTCCTGGGAGTTTTCTTTTTGGGATCTTTTTCAGGAGGTCATCTGTGGATTCTTTCAACCTCTATTTTGCCCTCTGGATCTAAAACATCAGGGCAATTTTCCTTGAGAATTTCTTTAAGGATGATTTCTAGGTTCTTTCTTTGATCATGGCTTTCAGGTAGTCCAATAATTTTTAAATTATCTCTCCTGGATTTATTTTCCAGGTCAGTGGTTTTTCCCATGAGATATTTCACATTGCCTTCCAATCTTTCATTTGTTTGGATCTGCTTAACAGCATCTTGATTTCTCATAAAGTCATTAGCTTCCATTTGCTCCAGTCTAACTCTGAAGGAATGAATCTCCTCAGTGAGCTTTTGAGATTCTTTTTCCATCTGGCAAATTCGACTTTTTAAGGCATTCTTCTCCTCATTGCCTTTCTGAGCCTCTTTTGCCATTTGAGTTAGTCTATTTTTTAAGGTGTTATTTTCCTCAGTCAGGCTGTTGACTGTCATTTCATACTTTTCTTGCATCTTTTTCATTTCTCTTCCCAAATTTTCCCCCACTTCTCTTATCTGCTTCTTAAGGTCCTCTATGGCCTGTAGCCAGCTTGTATTTTCATTTGGGGCTTTTGGTGAAGGAGTTCTGTCCTCACAGTCCTCCTCCATGCTTTGAGCCTCTTTGTCCCTAAAATAGGAGTCCAATGTTGAACTTTTCTGTTTATTTTGTTTCGTTTGCCTAGGCATATTGCCACTTAATTACTTGATTTTTGAGCTTGTTGCCACAGTAGGACTCTGCCACCAGACAGGGGAGCTTCCGCCCAAATGTGGGGTCTTCACAGCTTCCGCCAGTTGGGTGGCCTCTGTAAAGCCTCCACCCACTCTGGCAAGTTGGATACCCACCCCAAACTTCCCCCCAGACCACAATCCAGATCCAGGCAGTTTAAAGCAAAAGCGATTAACCCCCAGACTGATTGCTGGATCTTCCTACAGTTTGCAGACCAAGAGCTAGAGCCACTGCTGATGCTGCAAAATGGCTTCTGTGCAGCAGTTTCTTCAGCAGCTTTTTTCCCCCAGGGGAGGAAGCTGATGTGTTCCCCAAATACTGGTTCCAAAGTCCATAGGGCACTAACCTCTCACTTTGTCCTAGGCATATCTGTGCTGATAATTCTGGAATCGCTGGTGTTCTGGGGTTCCACCAGCCGGCTGAAGGCCCGGCCGCCCTGGGGCTAAAACCGAGGACCTGGGCTCGGCTCTGTGGGCCGCGCTGGGAACAGCGCGCTGTGCTGCCTGCTCTCAGAGCGCTGCGCTGGCCGCCAGGGCTGCTGGGCTGTCCTCAGCAGGAGGTTAGCTTCTCTGTGCCGTTCTGTGGGTGCTGTGGCTCCAGAAGTTGTTCGGAGCTTCCTTTCACATTGTTTGAAATTTGTGTGGGGCAGAGCACATTGGAAATGCTGTTTCTACTCCGCCATCTTGGCTCCGCCCCCCATAAATTTCTATTTTCTAAGAGGTAGTATGGTATAATGGACAGAACCTTGAAAATCGGACTATCTGGCTTCTTGGTCCCACTAACTAGCCATGTGATCTCAGTTTCTCCTTTTTGAAATCAGGGTTAAACTACTTGATCTGAAGGCCTTCCTTAGTTTTATTATTTTGTGATTCTCCTTGGATTCATTATCTGAAGCCTTACTTCTTTTCTTTCAGATTCAACCCTGATATAATAGATTTTTGGTTCTTAACCATTTTTTGTGTCCTGTACCTCTTTGGCAGTCTGGAGAAGCCTATTGACCTCTTCTTGTAATATTTTTAAAAACATTTGGAGGAAATGCCAAATTTCAGTTAGAGGTTAATGAAAATAAAGATTTCTATTTTTTGCCATCCAAGTTTGCAGATAACCTTAGACCTTAGAAATCTGTCCTTCGGTCCCTTGGGGATCCAGGTTAAATACTCCTACATTACGTTATTACATTAATAGCTATTGAAGAAGGATATCAGATGTGATTTAGATGCCAGTCTGAATCTAACAAATCAGCAGGCATAGCTTAACTAGGCTAAAGTAGATTAACTGTAATGACAACCAGAAAAAACACTACATCTGCCATACTAACTAGAACAGTGGTGGTCAAACTTGTTTTATAAAACCCTGGAGTTCCATCTTCCACGCCCGCTCACTCCCCCCTCCAAAAAAAGATTTAATGATAGAGTAAGCAAATACAGCGCTGTCTGCTTTTGTGTATGCTTTCAGCCAGTGCAAAGAATTGGCAGAAATTGGTCAAAGCTAATAAATTAGTTATTTGTCAATCTGCCTTGGCATTTTTTTGTAAAAATAATTCATGACTTATACAAAGGGTTTATCTATTTTTAATGCTAACACCCATTATGTATAATTGAGTAATATTAAGATGTCTGAAGAGGCAAGAAAGCAAAAGTTGATAGTCAAGAGTTTGATCAAACATCTCATTAGGTTTTAATGAGAGTGTCAAAGCCCAGTAGAGGAAAAAAAATTCAAATATAGATAGCATTATGTGATGTTTGTTTTACCTCTAGTGATCTTAGTGCAACTTTTGTCTTCTGTTATCATTTTAAATAATAGTTCTTTGGTTCTGACCAAAGTATAAATGCATTTATAAACATAAAAGCACATTTAAAAGCAAAAGTCTTAAATTTTAAAATTGAAAGCCCTTTGAAATCTACTGAAATCTAGGCTTGTCAGAAAATATGCTTAGCTACCCTAGCTGTATTACAAATTCTAAGATGAAATGGCCATTGCCTTTATCATTTGAAATCGGGTACAATGTAGATCATAGCTCATGCCAGGTTCATTTATCCTAGTGATTTGTTGAGTACTTCAGTGATGGCATTATTTTTGTTGCTGCCAATATTTGCCTCACTTCCTTATCCTTTCATGTTTTTTTCTCTTGAATAACGTCTGTCTTTCCAGGGTCATATGCCAGTCATGTTTCTCATCCCATTGTATCAAATCACAGTTGGTCCTGTACTTTAGAGAGAGAGAGATTATGTGTGCACTGATATCCTCCTTATATTATAGCTACTATATCTCATTCCTTCTCTTCAATTAAAGACCCTGTAGATTTGCAAGACTGGGCAGATAGATTCTTACCAATCCTTTCTAGGTGCTGGACAGGAACTTGTCATTACTTTTTATTTTAAGATTGAAGACAGGAAACCAAATTTTGTTTTCATTTACCAGCTTCCTCATCAGCTGGATGTTCACTTTTCAACTCTACCTTGCCTTCTCTTGGCAACAGTGATGAAAGTACCACCTGTGCTTCTTAAGTCTTCCGTTTTTCTCCCCAAGCTTTCATAAGCTTTCAATGCTTTCTAGAGATCTTCTTATAATTTATGTACATATGAGTCACCAGAAGTTGGTAGTTCTTATCTGGTTTGAAAAATCTTGTGACATTCTATTTATCATATCCTGGAAACATACCTTGAAAACGTGGCAGAACGCTCTATTAATTAGTTTACTAATTGTCTCAGTATCCTTTAGTATTAACCACACCATCACTGAACTTTTTTTTCTTTTGATTCTTTCTGGTTGACCTGATATCACCTTGGCATCCATAGCTTTATTGGCCATAATAAGTAATGACTTCCTTTTTAAAGCAGTTGGGGTTAAGTAACTTGCTCAAGGTTACATGGCTAGATTTATGTGTGGATGCTAAGTAACTGAGGCCAGAACTGATCCCGGATCCTCCCCACTCCAGGGCCAGAGCTCTTACTCACTGCAACACTTAGCCGCCCCTCTTTCTTTTATTTCTTAAGGGAACACTTCATTCTTTTTTTTTTTTTTGGTTTTTGGAGGGCAATTGGGGTTAAGTAACTTGCCCAAGGGCACACAGCTAGGTTTTTATTTGTGTGTGCCTTAAGTGTCTGAGGCCAGATCCAAACTCAGGTCCTTCTGACTCCAGGACTGATGATGGAATACTTCATTCTTGATAACTTGTATTGTAGAAAAGTATTCTTTGAGCTCCCTTAACCTTCTCTTGTAGATGGGAGATTAACCTATACTTTTGTTGTAAATAGCATTGATTTGGCTAAGACAGAAAGGCAAACATTCTGTATTATATGTAGGCCACTGCAAATATTTCCTTATTGTTCATGGCTTCTAGAAGTACTATTCTCAGTCTTTTGTTGTTCTTGCTAATAGTTTCTCTGGCCAATTCTCAAGAGAACTTTCACCTAATTAGTACCATCTTGCCTTATTACCATCTTGACAACCAGACCTAACTTCCTTTCCCCTGCCCTATCAACTTCATTTTTATTCTTTCCCCTCTGGATCATTCTTTTTCTCCTGGGGTCATTTTTTCTTCCTCTGCTAAAGTTTTTCTCTATCCCAATTTCCCTCCAGAAGTTCAATCTCTCTCCATCTCCACAATTACAAAGCCTTCGAAATATAGTTTTTCACATTTTTTTTTCTTATCCATGGCTATCTGGTGCCAAGGGCTTGTGAAGCAGATTTAGTAAGTTTGAGAGATATACCTAGCAACAGCCCTGCCAAAATGAATCTGTTGAAAAGAAACCTAGAATGTAATGTCCAGTTCATACAGGAATGGGCTGGCTGATTATCGAGTTGCAAACTCATACATTGGTCAGTAAGAAAGAAAACAAGAGGTAACTAAGAGGGAAAGTCTGTTTTGGGGAGAGGGGAGTGTAGTATATGGAACCAGGATTAACTAAGACGACCTCATTAACATTTATAATTCATTCATTTTTATTCCTCACCAACCTTAGGCTTTAATTGTCTTTGTGTTCTACTCTTTTCAGGTTGGAGATCATTCTCCTTACTGAAGCAGATGACTACAAAATATAAGTTCTCTCTGCTTTTTTTCCAAATGCTTTATTAACTTCTGGTTTACATCATTCATTTCCGTCAGATTTTGAGTAAGAGTTCTCTCTGTTTTATGTTTTTCTGTCACCATTATGTAATGCTTATTTGCTTTACGAAGCAAATATACAATCCAGGGTTTTTAACTAATTTGTGTTTCTGTGTAATCAGTTTCACTTGAGATTATTGCTTTCAACATAAAAAAAAACTAGAGGATTTCAAGATAATATGCAAGTTTCAAGACAGCTTTTAAAATTGTATACTATAACTACTACTTTGTAGAGAAAATTGGTTATATACCAAAGGAGAAAAGAAACCGTTTCCAAAAATGAGATTTTTTTAGCATGGAAGAGGCTGTCTAGCTCAGAGGAATTTAGACGTATTTTCATATGTAATTTGTGGTATGTAGATTTTTACATTTTTTAATGCAGTGGTTAGGATTTTAGAACTGATTTGGGGAATCTGAAATTGGAAAAATACAGTGGATAGCAGAGTGTATTATTAAATACAATGTTGAAAATCTGCAGGAACAATTTTCCTTTGGACTCTAAGGCAGAAAAATATTTCTATTCTGAGATATTTTATGTAGAAATTATGCCTTCTGGTCCTTAGGGAGCCTATTTTAAGGACATCTTCCAGTGGTATTTGGTATTCTGTATGCCAACGTTGGGCTTGAGTCAGCTCCTCATTATTCTTGAGCTTCTTCTGCACCATGCTATTAAGTTTGTTCTAGCCTCAAGCAAAAGAAGTCATTTTTCATAATACCACATTTGATCATACTATACTTTGGAGCCTGAATTGCAGTAAGAAACATTGCTCTACTGACACTAGTTTATTTTTCTGCTTTCTTTTTAGTTTTATGTGTTACAGCTATTACAATAGTTGCTGGTCAAATAATAACATTTTAAAAGAAAGATACAGTTGTGTTACCACTGTGACACAGAAAACAGTTTCTGTAGGTTAACAAAATTATAATCCCAAACAGAACAGGAGAAAAGACTTTTTGGAAAATGAGCTGGCAAATACTTACGGTAGCTTCTGTAGAAGTTGATGCAAAGGGAATCTATTCATCCCTCTCTTTTCCTTTATCTTCTATCTCATGATCTTATTTCCACCAATAGGAGGGTAAAGAGTGAACTGAAAATAATATTTTAAAAGGGTTAAAAGGGGAACTTGAGAAAATTTGTCTTTTCTTGTTTTTCATGTTGAACTATAACAACTACCTGAGACTTGTGAAAGGAAACATTTATATATCCTCCTTTTGAGTTTACTATGAATTAGGGTATGGATTTTGTAACTCTCCTGGAAATTACCTGTCATTTTATTATGTGGTATAATGTACATCTTGCACAGTACTGTTATTATCCAATTGTAGTGGTACCTAATAATTGTTTTCTAATTCTCTTATGTTTATGAAATGTCAATTGTAGGAAAACCAACCTGTGGTTAAACAGAAAGTCACCTGTTAGGATGTATATCATCAACAAAACTGCTGGTTAAAGTTAATTTAAAAACCTTTAGTGGCTAAGCCACAAGGCACAGAGAGTACAACTTTAATTTTCTCAATGCCACATTGAATTTGCATTTATGTCAGTTTAAAAACATTTGACTATTTGCATGGTATTGATAGAGAATGAAGCTGGCATCTTTCCAGTCATTTGTTAAAATACTACTACCAGGCATAGAGTGGCAGTTTTTGTTTTTGAAGTGATTGCTTTTGTAATGTTTTGAAGTGATTGCTTTTGTCAGCTAGAGCCCAAGCAGTTACATGATATGACTTTAATTAGGTGTTGTTAAGTGTATACATATTTGGGAGTTATGTATGTGGATCCTTGAGAATAGGAAGCTTTTAGAAAACAGGTGTGTCTAATGTATGAGCAGCTGGATTGGGGATTAGGGCACCAGATTTCCTTTCTGGATCCACTTTCACCTTTATGCTTAAATTACTAAGCCAACTGTTTTAAGCCACATACTTTAGTACCCTCGAAAAATGGGTTACTTGCTACTTTTGTGTTGTAGTGGTGGGGATAAATTAGATTAGTAAATGAGCAAGGTAGATTAGTTTAAGAATTAGTTTAAGAAATTTAAGAACAGGAGGAAAACCAGTTAATTGTTGATTCAGGAATCCTTTGCTGTTTTGTTAGTTGGTAAAGTCTTAAGAATTAGTGACTAATGGTGATAGGAATATACTAGGACCTCATGTTCTGTTTATTTATTACTTTTACATAGATGACTCCCAGTTTTATATATTTAGCTTTAGTCTCTCCTCTGGGCTCCAGTGTAGTTAGATTTGATCATTAGTAAGCATGACTATTGGGTTAGGACCAATAAGACAAGCTGTGACTTGAAAGGAAGGAACACAATGTGCATGCAGCATGTAGGAGGTATTTAATAAATAGATACTTATATTAAAATTTTTTTCAGTCTGACCCTTTTAATTTGTGATTATGGTAACCTAAAGGTATGTCTAGTCATTCTTACGTCTAGACTGCAAGATTTCTAATCCTTTTCTTTTTTCTCTTTAAGGTAAAGGGATGGCATTTGTGAAGAGTGGTTGGCTGCTTCGACAAAGTGAGTGATGGGTTTTTGCACCTTCTTAATAAATTCTAGAATAGGTAGTTCCATTAAGAATTTTCAATGTAAACGTAGAATTACATGAAGAGGTTCTTAATTTTTCTTGGAGGAAGAATTTTCATAGCTCCCAGAGCTTATGGTATAATGGGAAAAACCAACAACAACCCAGCCTTGAATTTGGAGCAATTATATCTGGGTTGAATTTTAGTTCCAGTACTTGATTATGGGCAGGTTGTATAAGTCTTCAAATCTTGTTGGTTCCCTTTCCTCAGAGAGCTAGTTTGTAGCTTGACCCAGTTTGGTTGTGGGCATTACTTAAACTGTTTGTGGGGATGAAAAAAATCAGATTTTCAGACACAGTGACAAAGACTTAACCTGTAAACTCCACAAAGGGCAGGGACCAGATATTGTTTAAAACCTTGAATCTTCCCTGGAACTTTAGCTTAGTAGGCCCTTAATGTTTGTTTAATTGAATAATGGTGTTCAGTGAGTTTATCCTGGACTAAACCTCTATTCTACTCTAAATCTTATTGAACAAATCTGATTTCTCACTTAAAGAGTATTGAAAGACAGTGTTAGCTTTATCTTTCACCTTTTGGCTACTTATTTCTCAGCCTGTAGACCCAAGTAAGATGCCTGACACCCCCCCACCCGTAAATTGCTAGCCACATTGCCTTATTATTTCTGAGACTGTCCATTTGCCACTAGCTGTTCTGTTCTGATAAGCCCATCACTATGGAGATTGTTTCAGCTTTGGTACTCACAGCTCATCTGTACTTTCAGGTGTTTTTGCCCCTCTGATTGCAGGGTGAACCAAAAAACTCCTCCCATAGCCTCCCTTCATAGAGGGCTCAAAATCACTGCAGTCTCTTAATTTGCCACCAGCTGCTCTGCTTGGTTTAGACTCCATCATCATCAACATTATGATATTCTGGGTCTGGGGGTCAGTGAAGGAAGGACAGCTTCCAGCTTTCTTTTGTATATTGTCTTTCTCTATTAGATTTTAAGTTCCTTGAAGGTAGAGACTGTCTTTTTTTTATTCTTTTTTTTTTTTTTTTTAAAGCAATTGGGGTTAAGTAACTTGCTCAAGGTTACACGGCTAGTCATTTGATTTATGCGTGGGTGCTCATTTTCTGAGGCCGGATCTGATCTCGGGTCATCCAAACTCCGAGGCCGGCGCTCTTACTCACTGCGTCACCTAGCCGCCCCGAGACTGTCTTTTTAAGAATTAGTATCTCCATGGCTTAGCACAGTGCCTACGTAGCATGTAGAAGGTACTAAAGAAATATTTATTATATCCATCCACAAGACGATAATGTAACAACGAATTCAGAGACATAAATTTACCTTTTAAAATATGGCGATTTTTGAATTCAGCTAAAGTATTAACTCAGAAGAGCCTGGATTAGCTAGGGTTTCCTAAATTTAACCTGTTTGAAAATGGGACTAGAACAGATAATGCTTGTTTAAGATCTTTTCCAACTCTGTGATATTTTGAAGTATAGGCTACAACTCCTAGGATAACTGCATTCTTTTAAAAAAAATTAAGATTCATTCTTTTAAAATTTTCAACATTCACTTTTATAAGCTTTTGAGTTATAAATTCCTGCCTCTCCTGATATCTGTGTTTTTATTACTATGTGAAAAATCAATTTTCTACTACTTTGTGTTTTGTGGTGAAAAGAACACTTATTTTTTTTTCCTGTTTAACATCTGACTTTCTAACATCAATTTTCTTTTCTATAAAATGAGTTGGTTGAACTAGTTGAACTCTTAAGGCTCCTTCAAACTCTCACATGATCAGACTGTCCCATCCAGCCTTCTTTCCATTAAGCCCAGGCTTGTTATGTGTCCTAATAATTAGGAATAATAGACATTTATGTAGGTCATTTGGGTTTTTAGGGGACTCTCCTTCTGAGCCCCCCTATGGCAGAGACAAGATAAGTCATTTCAGACATTACAGCAGTGAGGACATAGCACATTTGAAGTGACCTGCTCACAGAGACTGAAAACTCAACAGTCAGTCACAGGTTGTGCTGCTTCCTGTATTCAAGCTGTATCTATCAGGCAAATCAGCAAGTATGTGAAAATGTTTTGAAAAAGGGGGGTGGGGTGAGAATGGCTGTTTCTGGGACAGATATCCTAAGAGATTTCTTTTTAGGGCTAAGACACCTAATATTTTTTTTTATTAAAAGCAATTGGGGTTAAGTAACTTGCTCAAGGTTACACGGCCAGTCATTATTTGTGTGTGGGTGCTCATTTTCTGAGGCGGATTCGATCTCATCATCCCAACTCTGAGGCCGAGGCTTTTACTCACTGTGCCACCTAGCCACCCCAAAAACACTTGTGCCTTAAGCTTTTTTTTTGAGGGGGAAGTCAAGGCAAGGCCATTGGGGTTAAGTGACTTGCCCAAGGTCACACAGCTAGTGTTAAATGTTTGAGGCTGGATTTGAACTCAGGTCCTCTTGACTCCAGGGCTGGTGCACTATTCACTGTACCACCTAGCTGCCCCTATATTACAGTATTTTTAAATTACAGAACAAGTTAATATATTATTTTGATTCAAAGCAACATCTTCCTGTTTCAGGCACAATTTTGAAGAGGTGGAAAAAAAACTGGTTTGACCTGTGGTCAGATGGCCACCTAATCTATTATGATGACCAGACCAGACAGAATGTAGAAGATAAGATTCACATGCTGGTGGACTGCATCAACATCCGAATGGGAAATGAATGCCGGGGTAAAAGAATTCTGCTTCTTGCTGTTGAAGTCCTTTGTTTCTGTTTCCTTTGCTTGATTAGTCTAGAAGACATCTGTATTTCCTTTTAGCATTTTGTACTTCATTCATGAATTGAACTAAATTGAACATGAATTGAACTAAAACTCTTACATACGCCCTATTGGAAGTCCTGATACTTAATCTTGGGATTGCATGTAATAGGAGTTTATAAGTGGGCAGTGTCGTACAAGTTGCATTTCTGCCAGATATATTTGAATCTCTGAAGGGTCCCTGTTTCCCAAACCTTATAATAATGAAAGGGTACAAGTCAGTCAGTCTATGATATGTTCAAAGTTTAGTTTAGTTTTATCCAGTTTTTGATAGTTAACCATTATGAGGTATAAAAATAATACATTCTTGTTTTAGCTTCTTCTGAGGTACTTTAAATTATTTCAGAATTTTAAAACTTTATATTTCACCAATATGTTTTTGTCAATAGCTAATGAGCTATAAATGTTTATCATTTATATAATGCTTTAAGGTTTTGAAAATGCTTTATATAGTTTTGTCTAATAGAAGAAAGGTCTGTAACATCTGGCCCTGTCTCACAAAATACAAGCTGAGGAGTTTGGATTTGGTCAAAGTCCTCTCTTGAGGATTTAGAGGACCACATGTGGCTCTGAGACCACAAGTTCCCCTTCCCTGGTCTAGTACATGATAAGGTGCTTATTAGTTCACCATTAAAACATTATATCTGAGATGGGACCCTCATGAGGTACTTAGTACAAGAAATGTTAGCCTTATTTCACAGATGAGAAACTAAAGCTGAGAGAGGGAAAGTGATCTATTCATGGTCACACAACTCTGTGTGTTAGATGTAGGCCTTGAAGCTGGGTTTCCTGACACCCAAAACCAATAGTGTTCTTTATCCTATACTATGTGACATTTTAGATAGTCATAGAATCTCAGACTTTCTACCCCATACCCTAAATTGAAGTTCCAGTATTGGTATTTATGTCAGTTTGCCATTCTGCCCTCCACACCCACATTTAGCATACAGCTGTATGAATCGACAGAAAAATCTTGCTAAAATCTGATTGCTTATATTTTATGATACACAAGAGTGTTTATAGGATAAAATATTTTGAATTGGAAGGGACCTCAGACTATCTAGTCTAGGGAACCTGCACCCTTTAGTAAAGGATTTTGTTCTGTAAAACTTTGACTCATTCAAAAGGCCACACCCAAGGACCTAGAAGGCCACCTGAGACTGCAGGTTCTCTACCCTTGAATCCTAGTTCAGCTCTCTCTTATTTGATAGATTATGGGGTAGGTCCTGGGAGTTTAAGTGCCCAAAGTCACTTAGGTATGTATTGTCAGAGATGGAATTTGAATACAGGTTTTATTTCTGCTGTATTCCATAAAGTCTGGATTCTTATTCCCATTAAAGCAATTTATCTTCTTTCATACTTGCTGCTAAATAAAACTTAGCTCATTTTATATAATGTTACATTGAATTGGGATACAGGCAGCCATTGTGTGTTCTGCATATCCCCTTGTATGGAACTGCATTCTTTAGAAAAAAGTATTTTTAAAATTGCCTGTTTTATTTCCCTGGAGGAAGTTGAATGAAAATAAAATTGTTAACTTTTGTATTTGATTATGGAAAGAGAAAAATACTTGTTCACTTTATATTTTAGTGCTTAACTACATTTTAACCACTGGTTGCTTTCAGTGTAAGCTCAAGTGTCATTTTTCCTTTTTAGTCATTTAAAATGATGGCAACTTGGCTATCGAGGTCCCCCCCCCTTTTTTTTTTTTTGCATGGGGTATTATCTTTATTGATTTATGTACTGGGTGAGCAGTTGCCTCTTTGTGGTGCCCTGTTGAAGAAGTCTCCTTATTTACTCATGTAGACTGAAAAAGGAACTTTTCTTTGATCTCATTTCTGCCTTAAATCTCTCAGAAAACATACTACTTGTTTTATTTAGACTTGTTCTCTTATTTGAGATGATATCTTTAATGATGACTAAGTGTCCTGTAACATTTTTTGTGTTAAGTCTCCCATTCTTCCAAACTCCTTCTAATTTTTCCCCATAGATTTTCATCCTCCTGAGGGTAAGCCAAAAGAACGTGCACTGCAAATTATTTGTCGAGATGGGAAAACTATCAATCTTTGTGCAGAAAGTGAAGATGACTGCTTGTAAGTGTTGTCTCTTTTGCATTTATTGAATGAATTTTTTTTCCATATTTTCTGGCTTTATTTCCAGTTAAACTGTTGTTGAGGGGGTGGAGTTGGGAAAAATAGGAGAGTTTGCCTTCAGGCTATGGAGGAAATGACTCTAGGAGGATGGGTGAGGGAAACTTTTAATAGGTCTTTTCAGGCTCTAATTACGGTGATTCTATTTCTAATTCTCCTGCTTTGTAATGAGAATGACTTGACTAAGCTACTGTACAATTGCTTTATGCTTACTTTTTCAGTTTGGTGAATATTTTATCTTGAATCCAAATTGGTTTGCAGGCAGAGTTAAATGTGTTCTTAAATTCTGCTTATTTTTTTATTCCATATTTCTCTTTTTAAGGAAAAAAACAAAACAATGGAAACTGTGATTTTTTAGAAAAGAGCATTGACATTTATATTACAGAGTCCTTTGCTTCTCATTTTAGTTCCTCTGATTGAGGGCAGTACTGTTCTTCCAGTTCACTGAGATTTGTTTGCAACCTTGAATGTCATCCTTGTTGATTTTTCACTTTCTTTCATCCTCATATTCACTCACTTATTAAGTTTTTTCAGTTTTCCTTTCACAATATTTTTCATATGTGTTCCCTTCTTCCCTCACTCATCACTGCTGCCCTGGTTCATACCTTCATCCCTGGCCAAATGCTGAGGCCTTCTAAGTGAACTGTTTGTCTCAGGTCTTTCCCAGCTGTAATCCATCCATTCTCCTCCACACAGCTATTGAAGTACTCTTACTGAAGCACAGCTCTGACTGGGTCTTAAAATCCCAGTGGCATCCTATTCAAAATAAAATAGAAATTCTTCTGGTTCACTATATCTTATATACCATGTTATTTTTCCTAATTGAATGCAAGCTCCTTGAAGGTAGGAACTGTTTCACTTTTGTCTGTATAGATCCAGTTCCTGGTACACAGTAGATGCTTAATAAATGCTTGTGACTTGATTGTTCCTTTGGTTATTTCCCTGTTCATTTTGACCTCCTTCTGAAGATGGGCTGGGGTACTAAAAAGAGGAAAAGCTTAAGGGTGTGTGTGTGTGTGTGTGTGTGTGTGTGTACATACATAGTGTGATTATAGAAGCATTGAAATTAAATAAGATGAAGTCAGGGGATAATAGGCAGGTTTCATCTATTCCATTGTTATAGACTACAGTAGGTTATGACTACAGTAGGATTGAATGTATTTATGGCATTCAGCATCCAAGGTTGTTATATTTATATTGCATCTGAAATTATACTCTTGCCCTTGGTAGGACAATTTCACAAGATCCCATATATCATTTTATGTCATAAGTATATCTTATTGCACATCTTTGCACTCTCAACACACAAAAATTCTGTAATGATTATTGACTTTTCTTTGAGTTTATTTTGAATTTTCAGTTATTGCAGGTCTTTAGTTATAGTGTAAACATGGAATTTCTAAGGGCACATTCTGATCTATGTGTTGCTTTGAGAAACTGATGGAAAAACTGCCTGGCTGTCAGGCTTTAAAGGTGATTTATACAGTTCAGTGTCATGATTCTAGAATATGTACTAAAACAGCACAGTTGGATAGAATGATTATGTGTAGTTCAAAAATGTACCTTCCTTCTAAAAATGACTCTTGACACAAGGTCAGCAGAGCCTGTGCTTTGCACTGCCTGTCTATAATATGCCCAGTGAAAATAAGGAATATCTATGAAACTTAAAGCTAACTGACTAGTAAGAGAGTTTGAGCTCACATTTAAAGACTTGCAGTATCCTAGAGATAAAAGGGAATTTCAAGACTGTCTAGTCTAACTCATACCTGAAGAGGAATTCTCTCTCTATATCTTACCTGACAGGTGGTCATCCAATTCAGCCTTTGCATATAGGCCTTCAGGGATGGGGGTAACTACCACCCAAAGAAGTCCATTCCAAAATTTAAGATTTTCCTTATGTTAAGCTTAAATATGAACTATACTTATCCCATATCCTTTTAAATTTAATTTTACTTTTTCTCACTTGGCAGAAATCTACCTTCTCATCTTCCACTTCTCTATCTCCATCCCTTCAAATTAGGAAAGAAAAACAAAACTCCTGTTACAGACATGTATAGTCAAAACAAACCATTTTGGCCATGCACAAATATCCGTATTTTAGTCTTGTATCAATCATTCTTTACTCTTAAGCCTCACTTTTCTATGAAGAGGTGGGTAGCAGGTTTCATCATTATTCTGCTAGACTCATGGTTGGTTATTGTGCCAATGAGAGTTCCTATGTCTTTATCTTTACAAAATTGTTGTCATTATATAAATTGTTCTGCTTCTCTTCACTGATGTTCATATAAGTCTTTAACGTTTTCTCTGAAACCATACCCTTCATCATTTTTTGTTGTCTCAAGATTCCCATTCTTTGCTACCTTAAAAAAAGTTACAAATATTTTTCTGTATCCTTAGAGTTTATTTTCCTACAACTAATCTTTCCCTTATTCTATCTTCCCAATAATTCCTCCTCCCCGTTCCTTCCTATTTCTCTGTTAAGTGTCCAAGTACTAAGGACAACAAACCATGTAGTTAAATCTATAAAGTGGACATCTATAAGAGGTTTTAATTGTTATGCAGCCTTTTGAATAAAATAAGGAGGTTGATTTACTCTTAAGTAAAACTACCTTTCTCCCTCATAGGGCCTGGAAATTTGCCCTCCAGGATGCCAGGACAAATACTGTAAGTTTTCAGATTTTATGTATACGTTAACCTTTTTTAGGGTCAGGCTGTCATTAATTTATACATGGCCTTACTGGACTAAGGAGGGGAAATTGGGACAAGGGAAATGGGAATGGTAATATGCATTACTTCTTTGTATCTCCCATATTACCTCACTTGGTTGCATGAATAGGCAGATGGAAGCACTGGTAGTAAATTACAGATTGTGGGGAAGGCCCTTGGTGCTGTTAACTAGACTGTGGATAACCGGGCAGTTTTGTCTAGGTTACTACCCTCTCTGATAGGCATACTCTTGGTTATAAGACATTATAAGTTTTTCACAAGGTGTAATAAGTAGCCCATTGGATTACACTTTGTTTTAGTTTGAAATACAAAAAATACCAGCAAGGCAACATGTTTTCAGGTTTCCATGTGTACATCTTGAAATGGATTAGGTATTCTTTGACCTTGAAGTATATAACTGAAATAATATATCCAGTTTCATAGAGGTCAATATTAGTATAGCAAAATCCCTCCTTTGTATTCATTTTTTTCCTTTTCCTTTTTTTTTTTTTTTTTTGGAGGGCAATTGGGGTTAAGTAACTTGCCCAAGGTCACACGGCTAGGTTTTTGTTTGTGTGTGCATTAAGTGTCTGAGGCCGGATCTGAACTCAGGTACTTCTGACTCCAGGGCTGACGCTCTACTCACTGTACCACCTAGCCACTCCTGTATTCATCTTTTAACAAATTATATCATTACTCCTGAATGTCACTGACTAAAAATTAAGTCATTTAGTATGTTAAACCTTTGCTTTGTCAGATAAAACAAAATATGAGATTTTGTCTCTGAAAGGAAAAGTCAGTTTAAATACACACATGGTAATAAACTCTGCTAAAACTGAAGAAAATTAAAAAAAATTTTCTGACACAGCTCATGTCTTTTTTATGTTAAAACCCAATTTTGGATTGGATTAGCATTGTTTATTTCTGCATGTAGTGTGTGCAGGAGTCAACTGTGATTCATCTGCTTGTGTGTATGTGTGCACGCATGTGAACACATGTGTGTGTGTGCACATATACATATATATCTATACATATGCATACCTATAATTAAGAGGGCAAGAAGGCCATTTTTTTTTTTACCTAGGGAGCAGTTAAATCTAGTAAACTTAAAGAAATAAGTTGTGACAACAAACTACAGTGTCTGTATCCCTTTAAAGTTTCCGGAACAGTGTTAAGGAGTGTTAGGCTTTTCTTTTTTCAGATTCCAGTTTTTTGCACTGGCAGATGATTTCTCAAGTCTCTTATAACAGCAAAATTTTGAGTATAACTTCATAAAAGGCTTTTAAATAGTTTTATGAACTTTTTATTTTTTGTTAGTCTTTTTTGAAGGTCTTTGGCCTTAGTCTTTTATCCATATGAACATTATGCTATTGTAAACGATACCTTAAAGATTTATAAACATTACTAGTCAGTGCCTTTCATACCACAGGTTTGATACTTTTTGTTTTTCCCTTCTGCTTATTTTATTTCAGTGAGAGTATTTACATTTCCCATTAATGAGTGATCTTGTGATTTTCATTTTGTATGTCCATGATTATGAAATATGTACGCAATACGCTTTTGCCCAGTTTTTCGCACTCACGAAATGATCTTTTTCTTCCTTTCTTTTCTCTTATGTAGGCTTATGTTGGCTCAGAAGTCATGTATGATGAGACTGCTGTTGCTTCCTCTCCTCCTCCTTATACAGCTTATGCCACACCATCTCCTGAGGTATGGAAGGAAATATGAGGGAATAAATAGAATCCTAGTGGTAGAAGGATTTTAGTCTCTTGTTTCAGTCCTTTTTTCACCTTGAATGTATCATCAGAGAATTTTAGAATTACATCCCAAGACTTTCCCATTTGAATAATTGAATCATTCACATTCAGTGAACATATAAGTGCCTGTTTTGTACACTGGAAGGCTGCCTAGCTGGGTTTTTTTTTCCCTTTTGGCCACATTTACTCTTGAAACTGTATTGAACTATGGAGTTATTACAATATTTGTTAGTGGGAGGATCACTCAGGTGGATAAAATCATGGATTTTCTAAAGTTTTGACTGGTATTTAAGAAAGGCTCTGGGTTAAGACACTGCCATCATGGAACTGATAGTCTAGTTTAAATCAATAACCCAACTTAACCATTTTTGTTCAGTCTCTTAATAAAGTCTTTTCTTTAGTAAGGATATGCCTATACTTCATTTCATTGTCTATATTTATATTAAATTTTGGTAAGTACATTTTTGGTAATTTTAAATTTTGTAAAATTTTGGTAATCAATTAAAATTTTGCTAAGTACAACTTAGAGAGGGAATTTTAATGCCTTTTTATATTTATATTACATGAATACATTTTAAAATATAATTTTCTTGAGTTTTACAAAACATGTTACAAACCCTGTCATATACCCAATATTCCATTGAAACAGGTATTTGGCTATGGTCCATATAATGGTGCATACCCTCCAGGAACTCAAGTTATCTATGCTGCTAATGGGCAGGCTTATGCGATACCATACCAGTATCCATATCCAGGTAACTAATGGCAATGTTGTTTTCTCTTTAATTAGTTCTATATTACTTTTTGTTTATTTTTCCTAATTTTGGAATATCATTTAATTTTTTGTTTACTTATTCTAAGTATGCTCTTCAAATCAAACATTTACGTGAGAACTTAATGTTTTCTAACTGCTTTGAAATAGTGGAATAGGGGTAAAGACTATAAAACAAAAAGTCTCTTCTAAGGATCCCAATACATTAATATTTAGCATGTAAAATAAATGAAAAGATCTGTGTTAAAGGAAAGTAAATCTTTAATGTAGAAGATACTGTTTATCTAGCAAGCTGGATTGAGTGGTATGCCTGCTATCTACAGATTCACAGTTCATTTTCGTCTTCCTTGTGGCAATAGGAACATTTCCTCTGATTCATTTCCATTGTGCAGTTTTGTTAAATGTCTACGGTGTGCATATAGTTAGGGACTGTAAGGAATATAAAACTATAACACAAAGTGTCTTTAATTTATAATCTGATTGGGGAGACAACTTGAGAATCAGCTAGTCCAAGCTTCTTCTTTTGTATATGAGAGCAACTGAGGGCTCCTTTAATTCAACAGACATGTGTAAGTTTCTATTATGTGCAAGATATTGTACTAGGCACAGGGCCAAAACAAAAATGAAATAATTTCTGTCCTCAAGAGGCTTACCTACTATTGTAATACATAGCATTCAGATAAATACAAGTTTATTTTAGGAGGAAGAGAGTAGCAACAAATTCAAGGACTAGGAAAGACTTTGCATAGGAGTTAGCATCAAAACTGACCCTTGAAGGAAATGAAGAATTCTTTTTAAAGGAAAAAAAATTATCTTTTGCTTTTCATCATTTTTATTCCCAGAGATTTACCTTCTTTCCTCCCTCCTCAGGGAACTACCAGTCATTGTAATACAAAATTAAAAAGAGAGGAAGAAAAGAGAATTGAGCAAAACTCAACCAATAGCTCAGTTGAGTTTGACAGTATATATAATATCTCCTTTCCCCTCCCATCCCTACACACGCCTTTGTAGGAAACTAAGAATTCTAAAAGGTGGAACTGAGGATCTAGTGCATAGCATGCATGAAAGTAACTTGTGGGAAGACAGGGTGATGGGAGATGGAATATTAAATTCAAAGAATACTTATTAGGTCAGTTTTGCTGGAATGTTGAATACATCTAGGAGAATAATGTGAAATAAGTGAATAAAGTAATTTGGCACAGTTTTAGAAGGTCTTAATTGCCAGGTTGAGGAACTTATAGGGGACTGCTGAAGAATTTTGAGCAAAGGCCAGACACGATCAGATTTGTGTTTTAAGATTATTTTGGCAGCCATGTGAAGGATGGCTTGAAGAGAAAGCCTGGAAGCAGAAAGACCATTTAAGAAGTTATCACAATTGTCTAGAGTAGGGATTAGTCAAACTAAAGGATTAGAGAGTAATATTTTAGACTTTGTGGGCTGAGAGGCAAAAATTAAAGCTGTTATGTAAGTATTGCTATAATGAGAGAAAGAAAACATTTCTACATATTTTACTGATGAAATAAAAAATGTAATAGAAATAATTGAGTATAATTTTTTGTAATATGGGTCTGCCCATTAGAATCTTTTCACATAGGTAATCCTGCCAAATACTGATAATCAGTCCACGAGCATATAATTTTAATTGAGTTCATCACTTGGAAGGTGCTTATAGAAATGCATTTCCACAGTGAGATGGATTTTGAAATATGAAAATTTCTTTTGCACTTGCATCAGGTTCAAAAAACCTTGCTGGAACTGTAGTTTGAGTTCAGAAAATATGACTATCTTTTACAAATTTGTATGGGAATGGATATCTCAGTGTTTGAGGCTAGATTTGAACTCAGGTCCTTTTGACTCCAGGCCATTTTATTTGCTGCATCACCTAGCTGCCCCTGTTTTAACTTTTCAAAGCCATTCAGAGTCTGAGAATAGTGTTTGAGGGTGGTGGTTCTTATTCAGAAAAATTTCAGTCTCAACTCTGAGCCCCAAAGTAAAATTAAAAAAAACAAACAAACAACAAAACCCCAACAACCTTTTTTCCACTCATTTTCTCATTTTAACACGATGGATATGGGCTGGTTTAAAAAAAAAGTTTCAGTACAGCAATATACATGGCATTCAAAATGCTGTCGTTATAATTGTGTCACTGATTTATAGTGTACTAAGCAGCAGTATTAAGCTATGATAGTGCCATATATGGTCCCTGTCACAGCTAGTCAACTCTGTGGTTATGGCAGAGCAGCTGTGGGAAAGCATATATAGACAATACATAAATCTGAGCATGGCTCTGTTCTAATAAAACTTAATTTATGGACATTGAAATTTTAATTGCATAATTAATCTTCATGTGTCACAAAATATTATTTTTGATTTTTTTCCCCCAATCATTTAACAATATAAAAACCACTCAGCCTATAGGCCATACAAAGATGGGTGGTGGTTCAGATTTGGCTCCTGGGCTGTAGTTTGCCAAACCCTGGTCGAGGGTATAGATGTAAAAGGTATTGTGAAAATAGAATTAATTAGACTTGGCAGCTTGATTGAATGTAGAAGATAAGCCAGTGGGAAGAAGAGTCAGGCATAACTGAATTTATGAACTTAGTCCAGTGTTTTCAAGTCACTTTCAAGTCCACCAAGGTCATGTAGACAACATTAGAGCTGACACTAGAACCCATGTCACTTAATTTGCAAAACCCTGCATCCATTATATGCAACATTATATACAAATACAAGCATTTAGGAATAGTATGAAGTAGTTATATGAAAGATCTTAGAAGGTAGTATATGAGTAAATGCTAAATGTATAATGCTAACAAATACAATAAGATTTCAGGAGAAAGGATTGTTATTAGCTGAAATGGTCAAGGAAGGCTTCATAAATATGGTGGCTTATGAGGAAGGCCTTTAGCAATCAGTAAGATTTGGTAGGAGTGGGAAGGGCAGTCACTCCAGGCTTGAGCACAAATATGGACGTGAGAATGTTAACATTTTGTAGGAATGGTGAGTAGACTGTGTCTGAGTTTAGAAAAAGAATTCAAAGCCAGATCATGGATAAGCCTTAGTTTTATCTTTTAGTAATGTGAAGCCATTGAAAGTTTTGAAAAAGGAAGATTAATCAGTGATATGTAGAATGAATTGGATAGTAGAGAGGCTGTAGACAATGAGATCATTTATGATAATGAACTTTTCATTCCCATCTTTTCCTTTTGCTTCAATAATAATTTAATAGTGTGAACAGTGACAGTGCAATTTGGTTGTTTAAAAGATTTTTAGGAAAAATGTGTACTTTCTGCTATTAGATATATAGTAAATTACTTCTGTGTAGTTAAAAACAAAAGCAAGTTATAGGAAGAGATTTAGTTTTAATTTAAAACCTAATTTGCATGATTGAAAGTTTCTGTTTTAAAGTTCATAACTGCTCTATTAAAGAATGATTCTTAGGTAATAATGGTTGAAAGTTTAATGAGTTTGCCCTCTTCTCTCCTTCTGTTATACTGCCAGTGAGCTAATTAACTTTCTAACCACTCTTTCATCTTTGGAATTTCTATGGAATCCCTGGATTCTCCACAACTCAGCTCATTTCTCATTTATTACTCTATCCATTTGTTATCCTGATGCATCTGTACTTCGCTAACTGTAGTTGAAAATAGAAGCTCAAGTAAGTGTTGCAGATATATTAAGTTTCTCTAAACTGCAGAAAAGTACAGTGGAAGGAACAGTGGATTTGGGAGTCAAGTTCTGGGTTCTAATCTTACCTCTGACATTTATTTACTGCCAGTGTGATCTTGGGCAACTCAGTTAACCTCTGTGGACTTCAGTTTGCAGTAAAAATGAGGAGGTTAGACTAGACAAACTCTTGAGTTTGCTTCCAATTCTGAATCTCTGAGCCTTTGCAATTTATTTTTTTGGTGGGGTGATCGATAATAGTAGAGATTTTATTTGTCTCTTTTATTTTATTTGGAGTTGATGAATTTGACTTTCAGTTACCATGAGTTCATAAGTGGAGGAGGTCAAGTATTGGAACAAAAGTATTATCAAGCCTTTTCTAAATTCAATTTAATTTTATTTTCAGTTCTGAACTCTCCTGTTCCCTCCTTCTCCCCTAACAACTGAGAAGCCAAGAAAAACAAAACCCTACAAATAGGAATAATCAAGAAAGACAAATTCCTACATTTCCCCTCCAAAAGTAAAGAAAAAATATGCTCTGATATGCACTTTGAGTCAGTCCATCAGCTTTCTGGAGGTGGATAGAATATTTCAGTCATGAATCCTATGAAATTGTGATTCACCATTGTGTTGATCAGAGTTCCTAAGTTTTTCACAGCTTTATAGAATTGCTATTACTGTATAAATTGTTTTTCCTGGATCTGCTCGCTTTACTTTGCATTAGTTCATGTGAGTTTTCCTAGGATTTTGAAACCAGTGAATCAAGCCTTTTGTAAATAGTAGTAGAGGGGTGGTGGTATCCCAGAAAAGCACCATCAGCACTTTTACTCCACACTGCAAAGTTACAGCTTTCCTTGTATAGCTTAGACTGTAGGAATATAGACTATAGGTCAAAAATTCTACTAGAAAATAAAACTGGTGTATCTGTTTGAAGAGAAGTCAGCTTTGTTTTGTTGGTTTAAAAGGAAATACCATATCCTATATCTCAATAAGGAAAAAATCTTTTGGTAAAGATTAGATAGAAATTTGGTAAAGATTAGAAATCCCTGTCCTCCCTTGTTTCTTTCCTCTAACAGTTAGGTTTTGCTGTTTTACATTAGTCATTTCTCTACCTCCTCCCCTAAAAGGTGTACTCATTGAACTCATTACCTTCAACAAAAGAAAATAGTTAAGTTAAAGTTAAAAAAAGTTAAACTAAGTTAAGCTAAACTAACCAGCATAGTATCTGTTTCTGACGGTGTATGTAACATTCTGTTGTTTGTCTTTTCTAGGGACCTTATGTACAGCAGCCTGCCAACCACGTTATCATCAGGGAGCGTTACCGGGACAACGATGGAGACCTGGCTCTGGGCATGCTGGCTGGGGCAGCCACTGGCATGGCCTTGGGATCTTTGTTCTGGGTCTTCTAAGTTTCTCTACATCTTTGTATTTGTAGCTTCCAAAACCTTTATTTATTTTCTGTGTGCGATAATATATTTTGCAAGGTATTCCTGTTTTACTGTAAAGATTTTTAATGGCAGTTACAATAGTACTTTTAAAATAGTGACATCTTAATTATAATTAGTATAAATTTCACAAAGCAGGATTGTAAGTGCGCTGTTCAGTCGAAATATAAATTAAAAGGATACTTGATCATTTCACACTCTTTTATGGAACTTAGTTGTGTAAGAAGGACTTATATATGAGCTCATTCATTTTGAAGAACATTATCACTGCAGTGTTAAATGCAGAGCATAAGAGATAGCTTTGTCATCCTTATTAGAAGTATGCTGCTCATATAATGACCCCTGAATAGGTGATTATTTCTGGCAGGGAAAAACTCAATCCAATTGCTAACTTAAGAATTAACTGTGGAACAGTCTGGGTTTTGCTGTTGCATGGCAGGGTAGTAAACTATGCATGATAAAGCAATATAGACTTTTTGCACTACAGACTCCAAAGAATAGTCCCCAAGGCAGTGGTGACACTCCATATACCCTGTTGTTATCCAGTGGTGCTCTACTGTTGGGCCTATTTTCTCTGTTGTGAACGGATTTATTGAATCCTAGAGATTGGAACTGGTAAGTTTCTTCAAAGAGCTGCCACTCAGGACAAACTCTTGTAAATAGGGCTGGAAACGTACAGTTCTTTGACATAGTTCTCAACTATGAGAGTTGTAAGAACAGTTTAGAGGCTGAGGTGATTGGGGTTTTGTTTTGGTTTTTTGAAAGTCTGTACTACCCATGCATTTAAAAGATGATGGACGTGACTTTTACCTTTTTAACATTTATTTAATATGTTGAAAACATTCAAAGTTCAGACCTCCATTGAGGGCATTTTTATGTTGCATATCTGAGCCATCCCCTCTCCTCTGCCCATGTTTTGAAAAACGAATGTGTTACCAGCTTACAAGTAGTGCTTTTTTGGTAGTGCTTTATCAAACTATTGGTTTTATCAAACTATTTGGTTTTATCAAATTATTTTTATGCTACGGAATATTGTTCTAAGGGTGCAACAGACTGAAGGCATTTGTAGCCAGTAAAAGTAAGAAGAAAGAATTAAAATCAAACTCAGGGTTATTAGTATGAGTGTTTAGTTCTTGATCATTATGTAGAGTTGAGATAAGGTAGAAGGATGAGCGAGGCTAATGGGAAGAATTAATGATAGGAGAAAATGATTATAGAAATTAGGAAAGAGGTTTGCTTGAGCACATGCAAACTAAATTTTTGTCAACAACCTTTAACATGGTTTGAAAATGTGTGTACTCTTCAAGCCCGTTTTAATTTTTCTGATCAGACTCAGGAGAGTTTTCTTCAACCTCACGGATGATATAATTTTATTTCATGGACCATTTGGTAAATCCACTTTCTTTTACTTGAAAACCCAAAATGTTTTATTCTCCATATCTACACTTATTTGAAGGCTCAGGGAAAAAATGAGAAGTACACTCTTAGTGAACAGTCCAGAATTTTTGATGGTAGAATTGCCACACATGTATATTGGACACATTTTTGTTTCTTGTAGTATCTATAATTCAGGCATTTTTTCTGCTTCCTAAATTTTTAATTGAAATTTGCTCAAAACCTACTAGTTAATAAAACTTTTTAAGGTGTCAGGGAAATAGGACAAGAGCCATGTTTGTGATAACTCAAGATTATCTTAGGTCTCACTTTGCAAATAAAGCTGTTATCTCTCTCTGAAAGCTGTGAAAAGTTGATGATTTCACTGTCTTGATTAACTAGAGTTATGTTAAAGGAATGTAAGGTAATTTTTTAACATATATTAGACTGGCACATTTGTTCTCATTCTCATCCAAAGCTTACAATTTAATATGAATACGCTTATTTGGAACCAATCTAGTGAAATTATGTAAAAAAATAAAACAATCAAAATCTAAAAGTTAAACCTAAAACACATCAGGCAGCTAACACCATACAGTAATTTTATCATTCCTTAATTCAATAAATAAATAAACAAATATTTGTTTATTGAATGCCTGCCATGTGCAAGACAAATCTATAGTCCTATATTATTTCCTAATTTAAATGTAACTTTGCCTATTTTCTATGATGTAGGATTTTTTTAAAACTAGTTTTAGAGTTTGAGATTTTCCCCTGTCATGGTATAGTGACGATAATTCCCATAATGTCCTTTCTTTGTCATATGAATTCTGTTTTGTGTTTTGGATAACTTATTACATATCATTGTACATATCATTATTTCCTCCTAATTAACTAGTCCTGTGTCTGATGAAACTTAACACTCCATGTCAAATTGAAGGCCACACCAGCTTTATAATGAACCCTTAGATTCTTGGCAGTTCCTGTAGGCCTTTTCTTTCTTTGTTTCTTTTTTAACTGGAGAATGCCATCTCACTTGACATTTGACAATTGGGGGAAAAAGTCACATAAAGTCTGATTGTATAATCGATTGATGCTTTAAAGTAATTGCTGTTAAGACTTTCAGTTGTATGTAATAAGAATATTAAAATTATAATGATTTAGACAATATAGTTTCTGTGAATCCTCTGAAGCACTATGAATTAATTGAAGGGATGTATTTGCAATAAAATAGCTTTGAATGTTGCAGTGGGTTATTAATATGAAACTCAATGAGAGCACCATGTCACTGACTCATCTGTGTCATAGTGCTAAAATATCTGTAAATACACACTGTACTCTTATACCATTATCCAGGTATATTTTATAACTCAAAGGAAATGTAATTTCAGCATATTCCTCTGACTCCCTTTGGGCTTGGATTGGGAACTCCACAATTGGGCATGAAGGGATTATTATGTTTTAGCCTGAGGGACTTTGGCCTTTAGAAGAGTCTGGTCTTTGGGTGAGCTCTAAAACAGTCTGTCATTGAGTTCCTCAGAAACTTCCGAACAAGCATGTTTTCCCTTATCTTTGTGTAACTGCTTGCATTCATGGTCACCAGGGATTTTATAAGAAGGTAGCCTATCACCATCATTTTACACATGGGAAAGGTAAAGAAAGTGACTTGTCCAAGATGATAATTAGCTGGTGGCTGAACAGGGGTTAAGAACCCAACTTTCCTAATTCCTAAGCCAGTGTGTTCTTCTATCTGCCAAGTACAGCTAGTTTACTAGTTCCTAGTGATTTTACCTTAATATGAAACAAATTTAGTACATTGGACAGTTTCTAAAATCTCATTCTCATACCTCTATAATAACTGTTGAGGCTTTTTGATAGTTCATTGCTTTTGACTGATTACATTTCTATATGGTACTTTGCATAAATAATCCTAACTAAAGAAATTAGCAAATTAAGAGGCTTTTTTGTTTTGTATATCTGGGAAGGTTTATTACCTTAAACTTCCTTACCTTCCATTTCCCTTTTCCTTTTTTTAGGAACTAATCCTGCATGGGAAAAAAGCTGACCACCCATGTGTTACACTTATTATTGTTTGTGTTGACTAATGCTTTGTTTCCTTGGTTGTGGTGTCAGGATTATGAGTTAGGTAGGTTAGAGTTGAATGAACTCAATAAGTTAAAGGGAAAGTTTTTAGCATTCATGCAGATTTTCCCTTAGAACTCAGGGGAAATGGATTAGATAGTAAAAATATGGCTTCCCCAAACTCAGATGTCTGTCTCCTCAGAGAGAGCATAATGTAAGGCAACGGAGTTAATAAAGGGCAAAATAGTGTTTGAGATATGATACGAAGTAACGCAAATTTCCTATGTCCATTATCCTGGATAATCTATCCTTGTTTCAGCTTTTGCTGACACTGTTTTAGAAAGCAGCGAGATGTCCCTGCCTGAGATTCTTTCCTGTGATTGCCATCTTGCCTCCACCATGTTGTTTCTGTTGTGCCCATGAAACCTGTTGTTCTATGCAGAATATGCATTTATGTAGCATATAGTGAAAATGTTAAAAAATGAGTGTTGAATTGCATTGTATATTGTGATTTGTTCACTAATCTGAATTTTTTTTGGGGTGGGGAGGGCAGGGCAATTGGGGTTGAGTAACTTGCCCATGGACATAGCTAGTAAGTGTTAAGTGTCAGGCCGGATTTGAACTCAGGTCCTCCTGACTTCAAGGCCAGTGCTCTATTCACTACCCCACCTAGTTGCCCCCATAAATTTTTTCTCTTAATGGAATATGGTATCTGCTTTTTTCTGATGTGCTAGAGTAGGCTTGATCAACAATTTGATTTGACTCTTAGAGGATTCAGTGTATAAAGATTAATATGAAAACAGGTTATACAAAGAATGAATCACTATCCTGGAGGACAATAGAGCTCCGACTGAGTGCTCTTGTATCTTGATTAGCCTTAGCATCTTTTGTATCAGTCATCCCTTTTGACTTCAACTCATTCCCTCCACATCTTTCAAATGTTCAGATTGTTTTTCTTCTTGGCTGCATCACAAGTTACTATGTATTATGCCTCTTTTTGTATATGCTGATTTTATAAAGGACTGTCAGTTTTCCACTATACACTTAGGTTGATGTCCTGCAGTTATTTGGAATTGACATCTCATACTCTCCCGTATACACATTGGGCAAAATACTAAGGATATAGGCCCTACACTCTAGAGTCTCCTTTGCACCACGATGAGACATATTTAAGACAACTTTAAGAAAGAGGAGAGAATCAACAACAGATGGCATGATTTAGGGCCTAGAAAATGTGAATTTATGCACACAGGCCCAGGAATTTAAATTCTCAGAAGAAAATTACCAGGTCTTTAATACATGATTTAAGAATCTCTTGGTTTGTTGTCAAACACAACCTCCTGGCACTTAAACCTCTTTATAACCTGGTCCCTTCTTGCCTTTCAAGCCTTAATAGTTGCTATTCTCCACAACCATGCTATTGAGCCAAATTGAGTTTCTTGGTGCTTTTTACACATGGAGCTCTTTTGTTTTAAGCCCCCTCCCCCTCCCTGCCCCCAGTGCCTTGAATGAATGTTCTTTCCCTTCACCTCTACCTCTTAGACTCCCTGGTTATGCCACTACCTTCTACATGTAGTTTTTCCTGCTTTCCTAGTAGCTAGTGTTTCCTAAGTTTACCTTGTATGTATGTTGTATGTGTTCTGTAAAGCCCTCATATATGTGTATGCTGTCACCTCCATTAGAATGGAAACTGAAGGCCATGGACTTTCTTGGAACCTAGCAAGTACTAGATGCTTTATCAATGCTTGTTTTATTCCATGTAGGGTTCTGGAATGGAGTTGTGAAAAGTGATCTGAAGTGTTCATTCCAGTTTGAAGTTTCTGGATGGATGTGGATGATAACTTTTTGAGTTGTTTTTTTTTTTTTTTGACATACAGTGCTCACTGGGCTTTGGTATCAGCTGCACTGGGTGTTCCATAGGGAATGATTGCCCAGAAAGATAGTTTGAAAAAAGTGATGATCACCTTTCATAAACATAATGAATGATAAACAATGAGCAAAACCTACCTACAGACTTACTCTGAGCCAGCTGACCCAACAGGTTGTGCAAAAATGGCTAAGGCCTGATTTATGTTGACATTTACATTAAAAAACAAATTGGAATTTTAATTGGTTCCATAGATTATGTGAGCTGTTTAACTCAGTTTACTCACATTTGCATAGCACTTAATCATTAGTAAAGTAAGGTGGCTACAAATTACATGTAAATTGCTTGTTTATATGCATGATGTAAATTTTGTGTCATAGAAGTTTTAAAAGTTACTCATCATTGGACAATTGACTGGAGTGTAGTGGAAGGGCACTGGACAAGAAATTTAAAAAGAGGCTCCTTACCCTCATTTAGCTATGTGTTAGTGGGCAAGTCATTTTTCCTTTCTGGGCCTCAGTTTTTTCATCTATAAAATGAGGTGGCTGGACTAGATGATTGCTAATGCCCTTTCCAGCTTTTTCTAATCTTAACTTTTTTATGTTGATTTAGACCTAGAGAAAGGTGTGAAGCCCTTCCTTCCTTCCTTCCTTCCTTCCTTCCTTCCTTCCTTCCTTCCTTGCTCAGAGATAGGGATTGTGTCTTATCCAAACTTTTTATCTTCTTTTCTCCACAAGTGGCATAAGACATTGGGGAAGTATAAATTTCTTCTATCTGGCATTCAAAGCTCTCCATAATATGATAACCCACTAACTTTCCAGCCTTGTATTTAACTAGTCTAAACTTCTTATGTTCTAGCCAGACTGGAACTCTTTTAGATGATAATGTTGTATATATAATTTGCCTATATTTCATCAAATCTTTTGACAAAATCTGTCAGATATTTGAGCATGAGATGCCAATTAAACAATACAATCAGAGGCATTTGGAGTTTAGTGACTCAACCCAAAGAATAAATTGTTAATAGATTTGGTCTTGCTTTTGTGAAGTTTTAACATTTTTATCAGTAACCAAATAGACAAATATTAGACTTGTTAAATTTCTAGAGGAAGCTGGGATGAATGACAGAGACAGGATTCTTAAAGATCTTGATAGACTTGACTTGGTGGGCCAACTCCAATAAGATGTAAGATAAAGGTAACTACCTAAAAGTGGATTCACATAATGTTAATATTATAGGATGGAAGAGATATAGCAACCATTCTACATGATAAAAAGAACCAATTCAGTCTTCTGTAAGTCTCCATGACTAATGTACGGAATTTAGGATGTGACCACTCTGTACTCTACTTTTAGTGAGACCATACCTAGACATTATGCTCAATTCTGGAAGCCATATTTAAAGAAGGACATTGATCATTTAGAAAACCTTCACTGGAAAGATGTTCAGCATGGTTAGAAATCATGAGACCATGCCGTGAAAGGATAAATGATGAAGTTGTGGATGTTAAGTCTGAAGAAGAGAAGACTTGGTAGGGCATGACACCTGTCAAAGTATTCATTGGATTATTATGTGAAGAATCAATCATTTATTTCCTACTTTTTGCCATTTTAAGTGCCAGATATGGAAAAACAAAAAGGTCCCTCTCCTTAAGAAGCTTATACTCACAATCAACATGTATGTCAGTGGAGGAATGATTAATAAAGCAGAGGCACATGAATGCAATAGAATAGCATTGTGTGGTAAGAAAATAAAATGTGAAAACGTCAGAGAAGTACAGAAAGACATGAACTGATGCAGGCTAAAGTAAGCAATCAGGAGCAGAATAAGCATGACTATAACAACATAACCTAAAATAACAATAAAACAAAATTGAACATTTTCTAAGTATAAACACCAGTACCAACTACAATCTTACCTTTTATAGGAAAGCCTTCTCCAACCCCTTTTGATTTCAGTGCCTTCCCTTTGTTCATTATTTCCCATTTATCCTGTATATAGCTTGCTTTGTATATATTTGTTTGCATGTGGTAGATGTCAGTGGTGATTGGTTCCTCACCCTATAACTATCTTCACCCATCAGTAAATTGCTGAAATCAGAAGCAGGTATAAGAGGAAGATCCAGGAGTGTACTGTTCAAGAATACAATCAAGAATTATGGTGTCATGAGAGCATCTTGGTCTTCCTCTTTATCAAGGACTTTGTCTCAATAATATTTCTAGTTAAGGGCAGGGATTTTAACCTTCTTTGGTGTAATGGACTACTAGAGACCATTTCTTGGCATAATGTTTTAAATGTCTATAATAAAATATGCAGGGCTACACAGAAAATCATTGTACTGGAATCCAATTTAGCAAAACATTTTTACAAAGTTTTTGAATCACTGGTTTAAGGAATCATGATTCACTTCAGGTAATTAATTGCTTTCCCTGTTTATTATTTCTCTGCTTCTTTCCTCAGTCTGTCTAAGGAAAACCTTTGTAGGGTGATCCCAGATTTGTGATGGTCCCCAGGGAAAAATCATTACTTGGCTGTCTCCTTGCTCCACCTTGAACCATTTTTATCCATACTCCTTTTTCCTCAAAATTTCTATCACTGCAAATAACAACAAATACAAATCAAGAGTTAGTATCTTTTTTTTTTTTGGTATAACAATGGGATGAATAGTAGCCAGGGAATGGATAGAAATCTTGGAGGGTGGAGGGGGGTGAAGAAGAAAACAAAAAGGACCAACTGGTACAATTTCATTGAAAGTAGTTGATGCAAAATGCCAAATGCCAAATTGGGCAAAATACTGAAATGCCATTTCTGCAAAGTGACTACAGTACATTCAGTTTTACTGTTCAGTTTCTTGCATCCTGGGGTGGGGGAGGGAAGGAGAAAAGGGAGGACAAAGGGATCTCAGGGAGATTTCCCAGTTACTGGAGTCTCAACCTTCCCAACTCAAAGGCAGGAGGAGAGGTGGGAAGTGGGAGTGAGGTAAAGAGGTTCTCACCAATTATTTAGTCTGCTACACTACAGTCTGCTAGAAAAGCTATGGCTCTGCTCAGCTCCAGGGGTAGCTACAACATGGCTTTGAACAGTAGCAGTCGGTCATTGTAGGGAGGAGGAGAGGAACGCCAATGCTCAACAGTGCCAAAAGGGAGGACAACCTTCACTCTGAGATCTCTTCCAACTCTGAAATTCCATTATTCTGTTATGTTTGGAGAGTGACCACACTCCATAGTTATCCTACCTTTTCAGTTACTTCTCACATCAAACCTTTCTCAATACCCAAATTTCAGCCATCTACAAAGGAGAAATCTTTTTAAAGTTTTAGGGGCTAGAGCTGATCTGATAATAATGATGAATGTCTCAGTGAAACAATGTCCATGAAAGTCACCTTGGAAAGCGTGAAGCATATTAGACAGATGCTGCAAATGTACAATGAAGTTGACTCAGGGTGGATCAGTGGAAAAGTAGACCAGATCTCATTTGGGAAACTTCACAGCACTTTCAATGATCCGTATTTCCTCCCAGGCATAGAAGCCATTTTATTTTCTTAATATTTAATTTTTATCAATTCATTTTGTTTTTACATCCCATTCATTCCCAAATATATCTCCCCATCCTTCTCTCCCTATTAAGCCCTTTTAGCAAAGATTGTTAAAAGATAGAGGGGAAAAATAGTTTGCTAAGCCATAGAACACATACGTCTAATAATTCCCATAGTTCCTTATCACTGAAATCAAGAGAGGAAGATGCTTTTTCTCAGCTGTCCTCCTGGGGTCCAGCTTGATCAATCAATCAATTAGTCGGTCATTATTCGCCAGGAACTGTATTATAAAGCATTGAGGATACAAAAAAAAAGGGGGGGGGTAAAAGGTCATTACCCAAGGAGTTTATAGTCTAATAGGAAAGACAACAAGCAAATGAATATATATATCAAACTATTTTGCAGGATAAATAGTAAATAAGACTAAAATCAAGAGGGATTGAGGAGGGCTTCCTGTAGAAAGTGGAATTTTAGTTGCCGGGGCCCAGTATTACTAATATTTACTAATAATACTAGTATTTATACCTTAAGAGTGTTCAATTTTGTCTTATTGTTATTTCAGATTATGTTATTGTACTTATGTGCATATTCTGTTCCTGATTTTGCTTACTTTAGTTTGTATCAGTTCATATAAGTCTTTCTATACTTTTCTGAAGTCTTCACATTTGTCTTTTCTTATAGTAAATTCTATTTTATTGCATTCATGTACCTTTATTTTATTAGTTGTTCCCCTACTGATGGGGGCATGACTATTTTGTTTCCAGTTTTTTGATACCACAAAAAGTGCTGTATTGAATATTTTGTTGTCTAAGAGGCCTTCAAAAGTACATCTCTTTAGCACTCATATTTTCTTAGCCATTCTGTGTGTTTGTGAATCAGATGAAGTAAAATGACAAATGACCCAAAGACCAATAGAAAGATGGATGGTAGACATAAGGAGGTGACTCCAGGTTGCCAACAATGGTTGGTTTGAAGTAGCATAAAGGACAATATCATAACTATTTATGACCTGAAAACTAGGTGGTCATCTAGTAAGAATGGGAGGTGACAGCCTGATAATTGCCATGACTCCAGATATTAAAAGAGTAAGAAGAAGGCCTCCAGTGCATTAAGTAGAGTCTTTATGGAGGATTTATGGCAAAAGATGGGCATAGAAATGAGAAGATGTGAAGGGATTGTGAATCATATCAATAGAGGTAATACCTACACTTCTGAAACCATAGGCACATAGGATTTAGAGCTGAAGGGACATCAGAATACCAAAATGGGGTCAGGGCAGCTATGATATAATTCCAGGGGATACATGATCAACCAATTAGAAGGTGAGAACATGCTTATATCATACACTCCCTCTGATAGTCAATTGTGGGTTCTTTCCCCCATATAACTAAATCCACTCTCCACACATTACAGACTGACATTCCTCTACTTAGATCCTTGCCTCCATTGTGTGATTCCCAACCTTTCCCCTTCTGCACTGATAGCAGACCCTAAAAGCATCTATAACCTAATTGCTCCTGGGCCCCTACAAAAGTACAGTGCAAGGGTCATTGGGAAAATTCCTTTTCTTTCTCTTCTATGGTACCTATACCCTCCCCACCATATCACCTGCAACTAGAAGCTGCAACTAGAACCTTTTGAAGGTTTGGCTCTATGCTTAGAGCTGATTTTAACCCAGTATGAGCTGGGTGTCAGTAAGAGCTCTGCCTCCTTCCTCTTTTTTTTGGGTGGGACAGAGGTTCTCCCATAATGGTACATGTATATAACTAATTAATGGTTAAATATATACATATTGATATATACTCAAAAAGTATTTATTGATAGAGGTGAAGGACCAAAGCAGCTTGGAAACCATTGCTTTAGAGAACATCTGTCCTTTTTCCTCAGGAGAAATTGAAGCCCATAGAGGGATAGTGAATTGCTCCAGGTCACACAACTAGTAAATAACATTATTTATCAAAATACACATTTTCTGTTCTACCCTCATTCACCCCTATACAAGTTAGTATAGACTCCATGGTTGATCTTGGATCCAAGTTTGAAAATAAAACTTTCTTTTCCTTGGGAAAAATCTCACAGTGCCAATAGTTATCTTTTTTAAAAGCAAATGACTGTTTTAAAAAAATTAGTAGGGGTGGAGCCAAGATGGCATACTCTGCACTTCCACAGCGCTCTGGCCCACACCACTTCCAAATTTATGTAAAAGGGATTCTGAACAACCTCTGGAGCTCCAGAACCCACAAAATGACACAGAGAAGATAACCACCCACTGAGGATAGCCTGGCAGCCCAGTAGGGAGCAGCCAGCACAGCGTTCTGGGACCTGCCCCCAGCCCGGGCGTGAGCCAGAGGTTTTAGCTCCAGGGTGGCCTGACCAGCAGCTGACTGGAGGGACTCCAGAACACCAGCAGCTGTGACGTTTGCAGAATTATCAACACATAGATGCCTAGGACAAAGTGAGAGGTCAGTGCCCTATGGACTTTGGGACCAGTATTTGGGAGTGCATCAGTTTCTTCCCTTGGGGGCGAGAAGCTGCTGAGGAGCCACGGAGCAGCTGCCATGTTGGAACTTCAGTTCCTGGCCTGCAGATTGTAGGGGGACCAGGTGATCAGTCTTGGGGTAATCACTCTTGCTTTAACCTTCTTGGATCTGGATTGTAGTCTGGGGTGGAGGTCTTGGGGTGTGTGACCAGCTTGCCAGAATGTGTGGGGGCTTCAGGGAGGGCACCCAACTAATGCCTCCAGCAGCTGAGAAAACCCCAGTGTTTAGAATGTAAGCTCCCCTGGCTGGTGGCAGAGTCCTACTGCGGCAACAAGCCCAAAAGTCAAGTAATTGAGTGGCAACATGCCTAGGCAAAGGAAACAAAATAAACAGAAAAATTCAACACTAGACTCCTATTTTGGGGGCAAAGAGGACCAAAGCATGGAACAGGAGGAGGATTGGGAGGTCAGAACTCCTGCACTAAAAGCCCCAAATGAAAATACAAGCTGGTTACAGGTCATAGAGGACCTTAAGAAGGATTTAAAAAACCAAATAAGAGAAATGGAGGAAAAATTGAGAAGAGAAATGAGAAAGATGCAAGAAAAATATGAAATGAGAGTCAACTGCCTGACTGAGGCAAATAACACCTTAAAAAATAGACTAACTCAAATGGCAAAAGAGGCTCAAAAAGGCAATGAGGAGAAAAATGCCTTAAAAAGCTGACTTTGCCAGATGGAAAAAGAATCTAAAAAACTCACTGAGGAGAATCATTCCTTCAGAATTAGACTGGAGCAAATGGAAGCTAGTGACTTTATGAGAAATCAAGATGCTGTTAAAGAGATCCAAACAAATGAAAGAATAGAAGGCAATGTGAAATATCTCATGGGAAAAAACACTGACCTGGAAAATAGATCCAGGAGAGATAATCTAAAAATTATTGGACTACCTGAAAGTCATGATCAAAGAAAGAATCTAGAAATCATCCTTCAAGAAATTCTCAAGGAAAATTGCCCTGATGTTTTAGAACCAGAGGGAAAAATAGAGGTTGAAAGAATCCGCCAATCACCTCCTGAAAAAGATCCCCAAAAGAAAACTCCTAGGAATATTATAGCCAGGTTTCAGAATTCCCAGATCAAGGAGAAAATACTATAAGCAGCCAGGAAGAAACAATTTCAATATTGTGGAAACACAATCAGGATAGTGCAGGATCTGGCAGCTTCTACACTGAGGGATAGAAAGGCATGGAATATGATATTCTGGAGGGCAAAGGAGCTGGGATTAAAACTAAGCATCACCTACCCAGCAAAACTGAATATCTTGTTTCAGGGGAAAATATGGTCATTCAGTGGAATAGAGGACTTTCAAGCATTCTTGAGGAAAAAACCAGAGTTTAATAGAAAATTTGACATTCAGACACAAGAAGCAAGAGATGCTTGAGAAGGTAAACAGGGAAAAGAAATCAAAAGGAACTTATCAAAGTTGAACTATTTACATTCCTACATGGAAAAATGATGACTGTAACTGATGAAACTTTTCTCAATATGAAAATAGTTGAAGAAGGGTATATGGGCATATGAATACATATGTGAATGTGTGTATATATGTTTACAGGTATACATAGATAGAGGGTACAGGTTGAATTTAGTAGGAAGGGATGATACTTAAAAGGTGAAATTAAGAGGTGAGAGAGGAATATAATAAGAGGAGATGGGGAGAGACGGAAAGGGGTAAATTATCTCATATAGAAGAGGCAAGGGGAAGCGGTTGCAAGGGAGGGGAAGAACAAGAAGGCAAAAAGGCAGAACCATATTCTCATTGAATTTGGCTCAGGGAGAGAATGACATACATACTAAATGGAATATCTCACCCTACAGGAGAGTAGCGGGGAGGGGGATGAGATGGGGAATGATGGAAGGGAGGGCATGCTGGGGGGGAGGGAGGTTGGAAGCACCCACTTTTGAAAAAGAACAGGATCAAAGTAGGGAATGGACCACGTAAGGGGTGGTAGGGAAATATAGCCAGTCTTTTACAATATATCTACTATGGTAATGTTTTGCATAGCTATACATGTACAACATATACTGAATTGCTTATCTTCCCAGTAAGAGTGGGTGATAATGGAAGAAGGGAATGAATCTGGAATTTGAAGTTTTAGAATCAAATGGTTTAAATATATATAAATACTATTTTATATATAATTGGGAAATAAGATATATAGGCATTGGGGCACAGAGATTCACCTTGCCCTAATGGAAAAGTCAAAGGGTGTATGGGAGAAAAGATGGGAGAGAGCTGATTGGATGAGGGGATATCCTGTGGGACTGCTATTCTGGGGTGGTGGGTAGGGGAAAAATGGGGAAAAAATTGTAACTCAAAATCTGGTGGAAATGAATGATGTAAACCAGAAGTAATAAAGCATTTGAAAAAAAAAGAAAGTAATGGGGTAAGGGAGGGATAGGAGCGATAGAGAAGAGGGAAGACTGGGGGTAGGGGTAATCAGAACACATGCCATCTTGGGGTGAGGGGTAGGGGAGAGATGGGGAAAAATTTAGAACTCAAAATCTTGTGGAAATGAATGTTGAAAGCTAAAATGAAATAAAATTTAAAAATTGTAAAAAAAATTAATAATTGTCCTATTCAATGGTAGTACCCAAAAGGTTTTGTTATTTTAAGTCACAAGTTCAATAGGTAACAAGTCACCTATTTATTTGCCACAGTGGCTATTACTCTGACCCTACCTCTCCCTGCTCATAAACCCAACAACTGAATGCTGTTAAAGATTAATATTTGAATTTTAATTTTTTCCTGGGAGAGTGGCCTTAAAAAAATAAATGACTTCATATCCTATGTCAGAATTTCAGGCATGATGGTAGAATGATTGGGAAGATATTTGGGGGCTGAGTAAATAGGGTTTCCTGACATTCCTCAAATCATAACATGTAAATACAGAATGGAACTATGTGCTAAATGAGCCCTTCCAGGATGTACCAATTCAACTGCAAAAATAAATAATTATAAATATTTTCAAATTTCAAAATTAAGAAATGTCTTCATTTAGTTCCAGACAGAGTTTGAAAGATACTTTTATCTTTCACACCAAAGATTTTGCTTTTGCTGCTAATAGAGAACCCTGGAGACAGTAAGAATGAGTTTTCTAAGCCAAATTAGGGTTAAAAAATTAGTTTCCCAAATAGAGAATGTGGGCAATGTTCAGGAACATAGCAAGTTCCTGTTAGAAAGAGCTGGGGGTTTTAGAGAACTATTAGACTACTGAGTCAACAGGGGCAACCAGGAGGCTATATTAAAAGGCCTGGCATCCTAAGGAAGAAAAGCAGTAGTCCTAATGGGTTTTGTCCTGGTCAGGACAAATCTGGAGTATTAGTTTCAGTTCTAAGCACCATGTTTTAGGAAGGATATTGACAAATTGACATGTGTCTAGAGGAGGGGGACCAAGATAGTGAGGGAAATTAAAATCTTGCTATATTAGAATCCTGTGGAGGAGCTGGGGGTATTTTAGCTTGTAGAAGAGAAGACTCAAGGGGAACATGATAGACATCTTTATTTGTTAAAGATGTTAATGGATGATGAAGACGACAGAGTAGACTTACTGTGCTTGGGTGCAGAGGGTGGAACCATGAACAATGAAGTAGATTTTTAGCTTGATGTAAAGAAAAAAAAATCCTGATAATTAGAGCTATCTAAAAGTAGCATAAGCTGTTTTGGTAAGTAATGAGTTCCCCATAACTGAAGGTCTTCATAGGGAATCCCAGTAACCATTTTTTCAGGAATATTATAGAGAGGATTTGTGCTTGGAACAGGTTGGAGTAAATGACCTCTGAAGTCTTTTCCAGCTCTGAAATTCAGCTATTCTTATGCTTTTAAACAAATACCAAGCGTGATTCTATGATTTCCTATCCAATCAGGCCCATCAAATTTTAAAATACTGGCAGTTAGTGTGGCATGATTTGACAACATTCAAGTTTCCTTGTCACAGGGAATTAACCCGTTCCACCTAGATGCTACAGTGTCTGAAATTCTGCCATTAAAAATTCATTACTTTGAGTTATGAATAGCTTTCCTCAAGTTCCTCTTTGAAAATGCAAATGCCATGGGAGTGGGAGGGATAATACAGTGAAGAATCATTAATTATTTACAGAGTACTGTGACTTAGTTACTTAATTATTTTTTTTTCCTGACAGGTGAGAGCTGTGCTGTGTAGTAATAGGGATTATAATTGGGGGTAGGGCAACAGAAAAGTCTTGAGAAATGTGGGGGTAATTTTGGTACATGAGTAGAGTGACCATGAATTCAGAATTTTCTGGTACAATACTCTTTCTTTCTTTTTTTTTTGCTTTTTGGAGGGCCATTGGTGTTAAGTAACTTGCCCAAGGCCACAGGGCTAGGTTTTTGTTTGTGTGTGTGTTGTGTCTGAGGCCGGATCCGAACTCAGGTCCTTCTGACTCCAGGGCCGGCGCTATACTCACTGCGCCACCTAGCCACCCCAACAATACTCTTTCTAACAAAAGAAAGTGTATGCTGGATTCTTTAATGTTGGATTTCATAGTGGGGGATTTTGAGGGAATAGCAAGAAGATCTTGATGGCCCCCTCTCCCCTTCCCTAACCTTATCCCATTCCCTAAAGGCCCATCATTCCAACCTATCCTTGGTGGTTACCATACAAGGGCTTATCATTGACATGACAATTCTTTCCCATGGAGACTTTCTTATATCTCACATTCATAGGGCCTTCACAGAATCATAGAGTCACAGACTTTTAGAGTTGAAAGTGACTTCATTGGACATCTAGTCCAACCTATATTTCAAAAGAATCTCTGTGTATTTGACAAGAGGTCAGTCGGCCTATGCACAAATACCACTGATGAGTGGGACCTACTGCCTTCCAAGGCAGTTCTAATTGCTAGGAGGTTTGTTTGTTTTGCTTTGTTTTCCTGATAAACCATAAGGTTCTCTATTTGAGAACAGAGAGTAGGCCTTATTCTTCTTTGTATTCCTTGTAGTACCTGGTAAAGGGGCTGAACACACAGTATGTACTTACAGTATGGTGAATGAATGACTAATCAGTCTGATGGGAAATGTGGTGTCTTAGAAAGTGCCCTGGCCCCTGAATCAGGAGATGACTGAATTTGACTCCTGCCTTCAACATGGAATCATGGACAAGTGATTTAACCTCACTGAGTCAAGTTTCCTGGTTTATGAAATGGGCATAATAATGCTTGTAGAGGACTTACTATTGTTAGGCCCAAATGAAATAATGTATGTAAAGTGGTTTGTCAACCTTAAATTTGCTATCTATATAAATGTCAGTTACTAATTATAATTGGAGAAGTTTGGGGGGCAACTCTCAAGTAACAAGAATGCTTTTTAACAGTAATATCTGGATGTAGCATCCTCTCTGCCTATTGGTTGAGAAGGTCAGTCACATAGAACTGGAAGAGAAGCGAGAAGTCATCTGGTCCAGCCCCTTCATTTTACAGATGAGGAAACTGAGGCCCAAGGAGGTGAAAATATCTTGCTGAAGACCACACAGATGATAAATGATAAAACCTGGATTAAAACCTAGATCATTTGCCTCCAAAGACAATGTTTTTTCCATTCTAATGGTGGGAATTTCAGCAAGGTTTTGGAATAGAATTTTTTTTTTGGGGGGAAGTTGGACAAGTCTTTCAATACCTCTCACATGACAGAGAAACATTGTGGTTGTACCCACACCAGGTGTGACCACTTCCATAAAGCCCCTTTGGGATATAAGATGGGGATAAAACCAGGATGGTACCATGGAGAGGATGAAGGGAAAAAACATTTCAGTTCTGGAAGAGAATAAACTGCGAGAAATTTTTTAAGATGGTAGATATTTCTCTGCAGTGCAATTGAACATCACTAGCTTAAGCAGAGTGGACAACCACCAAGTGGCTATTTGTGTGGTATGATCTGATAGAGTATAGGAAGCCTGTTCTACACCCAGAATATCCTATTTTTCAATGATGTTCAAAATTTCATTCTTCATGGTTAAAATATTACTGCCTGTTAAAATGTGGATGCCTATGGAACAGGGTCACTCACCAAGCTGTTTGTCTCATAAGTGAATCAGAATAATGTCTTATAGATCCTCTAAGGAAGTTTAACCTCTTCATTTGACAAAAGAAAAAAATTGAACTCCAGGAAACGGTAAGTGACTTGCCCAAGGTCACATAAATTGTTAGCAAACCCAAAGGTATTGATATTTTACAAATGTGAATATAGAGAATGGCTCCTGATAGCAGCAAATTTAGAAAAAAAACATGAGGACTCCAGGTCTATCAAGTAAATATGGCAAGAAAGGACCAAGAAACAGACAAGGAAGTCCGACCTTTGCTTACTTCATAATTTTGCTCAATTTTGCTACACATACAAAGGACCTTAACTACAACTCCCTATTTTATATGAGGAAAAACAGAGGTCACACAGGTAGTACACTTTGATTCCTGGTTGCCCTTCCTTGCTCTGGGGTAGTAGAACAATGCACTTTGGGAATCATTCAGCAACATGAGTGGACACAGTTAAGGTCCTGTCTGCAATGTCTGTGATCTGGTCCTGTTCTTGCTTTTACGTAGTTGGGAGTAAGGGGTGTGGTGGTGAACCAACTACAGCCCAAGGCTGCCCTCAATTCTCCCAGATGGGTTGGCTTTCTTTGCCTGGGCACAAACGAAGTCTTCCCAGGAGGAGTTGGAGCGATCCCATATATAGACACTAGGGGGCAGGCCAGCATAAGGAATCCATACCATGTCTGGCTCTGCTCTCCAAGGACTGCCTGGTTTTGACCCTTTAATGTCTAATGAAATGGAGAAAGCAAAACTTGGCTGGGAAGAATGGACCTAGTACCTATTGTTTCCCACTTCCCCTTGGATTAGTCAGAATTCCAGAGGATCCCTCCTTTGAAAGCTTCTCTCCTGGAATAGACATTCAGAAGCATTGGGTGTTAAGCATGTGTGATAACTGCTGTCATTTATATCGCATGTTAAGGTTTGCAAAAGTTTATTTTTTAAATGCTCAATAAATGTTTATTGAATTGGATGGGCATATGTTTATGAGAAAAATGGTGGGGTCCCACTCAGTGGCTGAAAAAGCGCAGGTGGCAAAATTTAGTGATTTAACATTCAGTGACGTCAGCTAAGCTGATTGACAAGAAATACATGTGGACTTGTAAGGCCAGAGGCATCACTGACTAAGTGAACAGGGGAGAGCCTACCTCCCTCTAAGACCATCTAAAACCTTTGACTAACATGTACATTATTACCTTGTTCTTTGTGCTTGATGCTTGCCTGAGCAAACTGAAAACCTGGGCTCCAAATTGAGTATCGATAGTTTAAAGGGCTGCATGTAACAACCACCACCTAAAGAAGAAAGGTGGATTGGCACCTGAATAAGTGAGGGGCAGAATAGCTGAATCTGTACACATGTTATCTCTCTTGAGCTTCGTTATAACCTTGTATAATAGGAGTTACTATCCTCATTACTATTTTAGAAAGGAGAAAATGGAGGCCAAAAAAACCCAAGAAGCATGTTCTGGATCATACATTCACTAAGTGTCTTTGGTGAAGGGGAGGAAAACAAGCATTTATTAAGCATCTACTTTACACTGGGGGGCACTTCCGTGATGCAGTGGATAGAGTGCCGGGCTTGAAGTTGGAAAGACTGATTTTCCTGAGCTCAAATCTTTTTTTTTTTTGCCTTTTTTTGGAAGGGGGAGGGCAGGGCAATTGGGGTTAAGTGACTTACCTAAGGTCACATGGCTAATAATAAGTGTTAAGTGCCTGAGGCTGGATTTGAACTAATGTCTCCCTGACTCCAGGGCCCATGCTTTATTCACTGCACCACCTAGCCACCCCTCCTGAGCTCAAATCGGACCTCAGATATGTATTAGCTGTATGACCTTGGATAAGTCACTTAACCCTGTTTGCTTCAGTTTCCTTATTTGTAAAATGAGCTGGAGAAGGAAATGGCAAACCACTTCAGTATCTTTGTGGAGAAAACCCCAAATGGGGTCACAAAGAGTTGGACAAGACTGAAACGACTGAACAGGCAGCAACACTATATGCCAGGTACCCTGCTAAGTGCTTTATGGATATTATCTCATTTGATCTTCACAACAACCCTGGAAGGTAGGTGCTATTATTATCCCCATTTTATAGATGAGGAAACTGAAGCTAAATGACTTGCCTAGGGTCACACAGCTGATGTCTGAGGTCAAACTTGAACTCAAGATTTCCTAACTCCAAGCACAAAGTTCTTTCCACTAATCCTCCTAGCTGTCTTGAGATCTTGGAGTAGGACTTTAGCAGTTTTATTTAACACTAATATAGTCTTTCATATGTATGGCAGCATGATAGAGTGTATCACTGCTAGACTTGGAACCACATAGAGTTGAGTCAAGATCCTCCTATCAGTCAATAAACAAATATATTTTGACACTTACTCTGCCCAGCTTTGTGGGGGGACTGGTAGAGAATAAAAGATAAGGAGAAGACTCTATCCTTGCCCTAAAGGAGCTCACAGGGTAATGCAATATACGTGAAATAATTAGAAAACAAGTACAGCTTAAGGTGTGTAGTTCAGATGATTAGAATTTTAGTCATTCAGAGATAAAGAAGAGGTCTTTGAGGGGCTTCTGTGGGATGGGGGTGGGGTGGGAAGGCACACTGGAGGTGGGGCTTTGGATGATTTCAGTCTGCTCTGCCACCTTCTCCACACCTGGAACAATACCTTCAGAGATCACATCCTCTTCCTTGATTAGACACTGAAACTCTGTCTTGAGGCAGAAGTAACTGCCTAGATGGGTGAGTGAGTGGGTAATTCACTATATTAACTGAGCTGCCCCATTCCACAGCCTTGGTTCACACCATATGTGTTGGTCATTCTCCCGTCTTTCTAGTCCCTCCCCATTCTAATTCCCTAAACATATTTTTCATTTCTTGGTCTAAGAATAGTAATAGAATGATCACTACCATTGCTTCTGGAAAGGAGGTGACAATCAATCACCCTATGAACCATTCCTGTGACTTCCCAGACTAAAACTTCCTTCATTCCCTTCTGGCATGTGTTGTTTCTCATTATTAGAATATAAGTTCCTTGAGGGCAGGAATTGCTACACATTTGTATTTGTCCAGCACCTAGCACAGAGCTCAGCTTGTAGCAGATGACTGATTACTACTTTTTTATTCATTCATTCAGTAGGTGGAAGGGGAAGAACAGGAAATTCTAGACTAGCAACAGCAAAAGCCATCACAGCTCAGAGAAGGGAACGTTTGTGTATAGCCTGGCCTAATTCCAATTAGGCCTAATTCCTAATTTTTGTGCATGTGTGTATGTAGGAAGCCTGGACCCCCTTTCTGGTCCCCTCAATCTTACTATGGAAGCTCCCCTGTTGGCTTACTATTCTTAATCCTTGAGGCAGCTAGGCAGCACAGAGAATAAAGCATTGCACCTTAAGGTCAGGAAGACCTTAGTTCATATCCAATCTCAGACACTTGCTAGCTGAGTGATTCTGGGCAAGTCACTTAACCTCTGTTTGCCTTTTTCTTTTTATTTAAAAAAAATTTTTTTTAAACAAATGCTTTATTAACTTCTGTTTTACATCATTCATTTCCGCCAGATTTTGAGTTACAATCATTTTCCCCCCGTTATTCCCCTACCCAACCTCCCAGAATAGCAGTCCCACAAGATATCGCTTCCTCCAATCTGCTCTCTCCCATACCTTCTCCCATACCCCCTTCGACTTTTCCATTAGAGGAAGGTGAATCTTTGTGTCCCAATGCCTGCACATCTTATCTCCCAATTACAAGCAAAACAGTATTAATAATAGTATTTATATATATTTGAAACATTTAATCTTAAGACCTCAAATTTCAGATCCATTTCCTTCCTCCCTTGTCACTCATTCCCTCTGGGGAGATAAGTAATTCAGTATATGTTGTACATGTCTAGCTATGCAAAACATTATCATAGTAGATATATTGTACAAGGCTGCTTATAATTCCCTCCCACTCATCCCACCCCCCACCTGGTCCATTCCCTACATGATCCTGTCCCTCTTCTATAGTGGGTACTTCCAACCTCCCCTCCCCCCAAGGATGCCCCCCCATCAATCATCCCTCCTCTCATCCCCCTTCCCCCTATTCTGCTGCAGGTTGAGATATTAGTATGTATGTCATTCTCTCCCTGAACCAAAATCAATGAGAATGTGGATTTGCTTTTCCCCTTCCTATTCTCCCCCTCCCTTGCAACCACTTCCCCTTGCTTCTTCTACATGAGATAGTTTACCCTACCCTGTCTCTCCCCATCTCCTCTTGCCACTTTCCTCTCTCACCTCATAATTTCATCCCTTGAATATTCTCCCTTCCCAACAAATTCAACCTATGCCCTCTATCCATATATAACTGTAACCATATACACACACATTCACATATGTACTCATATGACCACACACCCTTCTTCCATTATTTTCATACTGAGAAAGATATCATCAGTCACAGTTATTGTTTTCCATATAGGAATGTAAATAGTTCAACTTTGATAAGTTCCTTTTGATTTCTTTTCCCTGATTACCTTCTCAGGCATCTCTTCCTTCTTGTGTCTGGATGTCAAATTTTCCATTCAATTCTGGTTTTTTCCTCAAGAATGCTTGAAAGTCCTCTATTCCACTGAATGACCATATTTTCCCCTGAAACAAAATACTCAGTTTTGCTGGGTAGGTGACCCTTGGGTTCATTCCCAGCTCTTTTGCCCTCTGGAATATCATATTCCATGCCCTTCGATCCCTCAGTGTAGAAGCTGCCAGGTCCTGGGCTATTCTGATTGTGTTTCCACAATATTGAAATTGTTTCTTCTGGCTGCTTGTAGTATTTTCTCCTTGATCTGGGGATTCTGGAACCTGGCTATAATATTCCTGGGAGTTTTCTTTTCGGGATCTTTTTCAGGAGGTGATTGGTGGATTCTTTCAACCTCTATTTTGCCCTCTGGATCTAAAACATCAGGGCAGTTTTCCTTGAGAATTTCTTGAAGGTTGATTTCTAGGTTCTTTCCTTGATCATGGCTTTCAGGTAGTCCAATAATTTTTCAATTGTCTCTCCTGGATCTATTTTCCAGGTCAGTGGTTTTTCCCATGAGATATTTCACATTGCCTTCTAATTTTTCATTTGTTTGGATCTGCTTAACAGCATCTTGATTTCTCATAAAGTCATTAGCTTCCATTTGCTCCAGTC
>WOXC01008983.1:0-17197 GCA_011680675.1 Gymnobelideus leadbeateri
GAAGAGCAAGCAATAGAGATGTAATGGCTGTTTTTAAGACCTCTATCTAAGAGAATCTTTCCCAGAAAAGATGTTATATGTAATGCCTCTTATTGTCGAGATATGGTCAGATATACCTTTCTACCCAACATGCTCAGAATAGGCATTCTGAAAAAAAGGTGAAAATATGAATTTCTCAGAAGTCCTTTAAAATACAAGAATTGTAAGCACTGTTGTACACACAGTTCTTTCAACCCTCAACATCTTTATTCATAAAGCTGAAGGTTTGCTTTTAATGTTTTAGCAAAAGTGCTTTATACCTGCCTACATTGGTTTCAAAGTGTGAAAACTTTAGGATGCCATTTCTGACAAACGAAGACCAAGCAATAGAGATTTAATGGATGTTTTAAAGAACTCTAGTTAAGAGAATCTTTCCCAGAAAACAAGTTACATGTAATGCATGTTTCTATAGAGTTATGGTCATATATACCTTCTCTACCAAACATGCTCAGGATAGGCATTCTGAAAAAAAGGTGAATACATGAATTTCTCAGAAGTCCTTTGAAATACTAGAATTCTAAGCCCTGTTCTACACACAGTTCCTTCAACCCTCAACATCTTTATTCATACTGCTGAAGGTTTGCTTTTAATGTTTCATCAAAAGTGCTTTATACCTACCTACATTGATTTCAATGGGTGAAAACCGAAGGATGCAATTTCCAACAAAAGAAGACAAAGCAATACAGATGTAATGGCTGTTTTTAAGACCTCCAGCTAAGAGAATCTTTCCCAGAAAAGAAGTTACATGTAATGCCTGTTATTGTAGAGATATGGTCAGATATAGCTTTCTACCAAACATGCTCAGAATAAGCTAACTGAAAAAAAGGTAAAAATCTAATTTCTCAGAAGTCTTTTAAAATACAAGAATTCTAAGCACTGTTGTACACACAGTTCCTTCAACCCTCAACATCTTTATTCATACTGCTGAAGGTTTGCTTTTATGTTTTAGCAAAAGTGCTTTATACCTGCCAACATTGGTTTCAATGGGTGAAAACCTAAGGATGCCATATCCAACAAAAGAAGGCCAAGCAATAGAGATGTAATGGATGTTTTTAAGACCTCTAGCTAAGAGAATCTTTCCCAGAAAAGAAGTTACATGTAATTCCTGCTGTGTCGAAATATGGTCAGATATACCTTTCTACCCAACATGCTCAGAGTAGGCATTCTGAAAAAAAGGTGAAAATATGAATTTCTCAGAAGTCCTTTAAAATACAAGAATTGTAAGCACTGTTGTACACACAGTTCTTTCAACCCTCTACATCTTTATTCATAAAGCTGAAGGTTTGCTTTTAATGTTTTAGCAAAAGTGCTTTATACCTGCCTACATTGGTTTCAATAGGTGAAAAACCTTAGGATGCCATTTCCAACAAACGAAGACCAAGCAATAGAGATTTAATGCATGTTTTTAAGAAGTCTAGTTAAGACAATCTTTCCCAGAAAACAAGTTACTTGTAATGCATGTTTCTATAGAGTTATGGTCATATATAGCTTCTCTACCAAACATGCTCAGAATAGGCATTCTGAAAAAAAGGTGAATACATGAATTTCTCAGAAGTCCTTTGAAATACTAGAATTCTAAGCACTGTTCTACACACAGTTCCTTCAACCCTCAACATCTAACGTCAAACTGCTGAAGGTTTGCTTTTCCTGTTTTATCAAAAGTGCTTTATACCTGCCTACATTGGTTTCAATGGGTGAAAACCTAAGGATGCCATTTCCAACAAAAGAAGAGCAAGCAATAGAGATGTAATGGGGGTTATTAAGACCTCTAGCTAAGAGAATCTTTCCCAGAATAGATGTTACATGTAATGCCTGTTTCTATAGAGTTATGGTCATATATACCTTCTCTACCAAACATGCTCAGAATAGGCATTCTGAAAAAAAGGTGACTACATGAATTTCTCAGAAGTCCTTTGAAATACTAGAATTGTAAGCACTGTTGTACACACAGTTACTTCAACTCTCCACATCTTTAGTCCGACTGCTGAAGGTTTGCTTTTACTGTTTTAGCAAAAGTGCTTTATACCTGCCTACATTGGATTCAATGGGTGAAAACCTAATGATGCCATTTCCAACAAACGAAGACCAAGCAATAGAGATTTAATGGATGTTTTTAAGAAGTCTAGTTAAGACAATCATTCCCAGAAAACAAGTTACTTGTAATGCCTGTTTTTATAGAGTTATGGTCATATATACCTTCTCTACCAAACATGCTCAGAATAGGTATTCTGAAAAAAAGGTGAATACATGAATTTCTCAGAAGTCCTTTGAAATACTAGAATTCTAAGCACTGTTGTAGACCAAGTTCCTTCAACTCTCCACATCTTTAGTCAGACTGCTGAAGGTTTGCTTTTCCTGTTTTATCAAAAGTGCTTTATACCTGCCTACTTTGGTTTCAATGGGTGAAAAACTAAGGCTGCCATTTACAACAAAAGAAGAGCAAGCAATAGAGATGTAATGGCTGTTTTTAAGACCTCTATCTAAGAGAATCTTTCCCAGAAAAGATGTTATATGTAATGCCTCTTATTGTCGAGATATGGTCAGATATACCTTTCTACCCAACATGCTCAGAATAGGCATTCTGAAAAAAAGGTGAAAATATGAATTTCTCAGAAGTCCTTTAAAATACAAGAATTGTAAGCACTGTTGTACACACAGTTCTTTCAACCCTAAACATCTTTATTCATAAAGCTGAAGGTTTGCTTTTAATGTTTTAGCAAAAGTGCTTTATACCTGCCTACATTGGTTTCAATAGGTGAAAAATTAGGATGCCATTTCCAACAAACGAAGACCAAGCAATAGAGATTTAATGGATGTTTTTAAGAAGTCTAGTTAAGACAATCTTTCCCAGAAAACAAGTTACTTGTAATGTGTTTCTATAGAGTTATGGTCATATATAGCTTCTCTACCAAACATGCTCAGGATAGGCATTCTGAAAAAAAGGTGAATACATGAATTTCTCAGAAGTCCTTTGAAATACTAGAATTCTAAGCACTGTTCTACACACAGTTCCTTCAACCCTCAACATCTAACGTCAAACTGCTGAAGGTTTGCTTTTCCTGTTTTATCAAAAGTGCTTTATACCTGCCTACATTGGTTTCAATGGGTGAAAACCTAAGGATGCCATTTCCAACAAAAGAAGAGCAAGCAATAGAGATGTAATGGCGGTTATTAAGACCTCTAGCTAAGAGAATCTTTCCCAGAATAGATGTTACATGTAATGACTGTTTCTATAGATTTATAGTCATATATACCTTCTCTACCAAACTTGCTCAGAATAGGCATTCTGAAAAAAAGGTGAATACATGAATTTCTCAGAAGTCCTTTGAAATACTAGAATTCTAAGCACTGTCAGACACAAAGTTCCTTCAACTCTCCACAACTTTAGTCAGACTGCTGAAGGTTTGCTTTTACTGTTTTAGCAAATGTGCTTTATACCTGCCTACTTTGGTTTCAGAGGATGAAAACCTAAGGATGCCATTTCCAACAATAGAATACCAAGCAATAGAGATGTAATGGCTGTTTTTAAGACCTCTACCTAAGAGAATCTTTCCCAGAAAATAAGCTAAATGTAATGCCTGTTATTGTAGAGATATGGTCAGATATACCTTTCTACCAAACATGCTCAGAATAGGCTAACTGAAAAAAAAGGTGAAAACCTGAATTTCTCAGAAGTCCTTTAAAATACAAGAATTCTAAGCACTGTTGTACACACAGGTCCATTACCCTCAACATCTTAAGTCAGAATACTACATGTTTGCTTTTAATGTTTTAGCAAAAGTGCTTTATACCTGCCTACATTGTTTTCAATGGGTGAAAACCTGAGGATGCCATTTCCGACAGAAGAAGACCAAACAATAGACATGTAATGGATGTTTTTAAGACCTCTAGCTAAGAGAATCTTTCCCAGAAAAGATGTTACATGTAATGCCTGTTTCTATAGAGTTCTGGTCAGATATACCTTCTCTACCAAACATGCTCAGAATAGGCATTCTGAAGAAAAGGTGAATACATGAATTTCTCAGAAGTCCTTTGAAATACTAGAATTGTAAGCACTGTTGTACACAGTTCCTTCAACTCTCCACATCTTTAGTCCGACTGCTGAAGGTTTGCTTTTACTGTTTTAGCAAAAGTGCTTTACTCCTGCCTACATTGGTTTCAATGGGTGAAAACCTAAGGATGCCATTTCCGACAAACGAAGACCAAGCAATAGAGAAGTAAAGGCTGTTTTTAAGACCTCTAGCTAAGAGAATCTTTCCCCGAAAAGATGTTACATGTAATGCCTGTTATTGTAGAGATATCGTCAGATATACCTTTCTCCCAAACATGCTCAGAATAGGCTAACTGAAAAAACAGGTGAAAACCTGAATTTCTCAGAAGTCCTTTAAAATACAAGAATTCTAAGCACTGTTCTACACACAGTTCCTGCAACCCTCAACATCTAAAGTCAGACTGCTGAAGGTTTGCTTTTACTCTTTTAGCAAAAGTGCTTTATACCTGCCTACATTGGTTTCAGTGGGTGAAAATCTTAGGATGCCATTTCCGGCAGAAGAAGACCAAGCAATAGACATGTAATGGATGTTTTTAAGACCTCTAGCTAAGAGAATCTTTCCCAGAAAAGATGTTACATGTAATGCCTGTTTCTATAGAGTTCTGGTCAGATATACCTTCTCTACCAAACATGCTCAGAATAGGCATTCTGAAGAAAAGGTGAATACATGAATTTCTCAGAAGTCCTTTGAAATACTAGAATTCTAAGCACTGTTGTACACACAGTTCCTTCAACCCTCAACATCTTAAGTCAGACTACCGAAGGGTTGCTTTTATTGTTTTAGCAAAAGTGCTTTATACCTGCCTACTTTGGTTTCAATGGGTGAAAACCTAAGGATGCCATTTCCAACAAAAGAAGAGCAAGCAATAGAGATATAATGGCTGTTTTAAAGACATCTAGCTAAGAGAATCTTTCCCAGAAAAGATTTTACATGTAATGCGTGTTTCTATAGAGTTATGGTCATATATACCTTCTCTACCAAACATGCTCAGAATAGGCATTCTGAAAAAAAGGTGAATACATGAATTTCTCAGAAGTGCTTCGAAATACTAGAATTCTAAGCACTGTTGTACGCACTGTTCCTTCAACTCTCCACCTTTTATTTTTTAGCAAAAGTCCTTTATATCTGCCCTCATTGGTTTCAAAGGGAGAAAACCTAATGATGCCATTGCCAGGAAAAGAAGCCAAAGCATTTGATATGGAAAGACTGCGTTTAAGATCACTAGCTAAGAGAAAGCTGTGGCAGAAAAGAACTTCCGGGTAATCCCTGTTTCTAGAATGTTATGCTCAGATATATCTTTCCTACCTAACATGCTTGTTATAGTCTATATGAAAAAAAGTAAAAACCAGAATTTCTCAGAAGTCTTTTGAAATACTTGAATTCAAAGCACTGTTTTGCACAGAGTTGCTTTAACCCACCAAATCTTTAGTCAGTCACCTGAAGCTTTGCTTTTATTTTTTAGCAAAAGGCCTTTATATTTAGCCTCATCAATTGAAAAAGGAGAAAACTTAATGATGCCATTTCCAGGGAAAGAAGCCAAAGGATTTGATATGCATTGCCTGCTTTTAAGACAACTAGTTAAGAGAAAGCTGTGAGAGAAAAGAACTTTCGGGTTATCCCTGTTTCTAGAGAATTATGCTCAGATATACCTTTTCTACACAATATGCTTGTAACAGTCCATCTAAAAAAGATAAAAACCTGAGTTTCTAAGAATTCTTTTGAAAGACTTGAAATAGTTGCTTTTTCTCTGCACATCTTTAGTCTGAAAGCTGAATCTTTGCTTTTACTTTTTTAGCAAAAGGCCTTTTTATCTGCCCTCATTGGTTTCAGTGGGAGAAAACTTAATGATGCTATTTCCAGGAAGAGAAGCCCAAGCATTTCATATGGAATGCCTGTGTTTAAGACAACTAGCTAAGAGAAAGCTGTGAGAGAAAAGAGCTTCCTTGTAATCCCTGTTTCTAGAGTGTTAAGCGCAGATATACCTTTTGTACCAAACATGCCTGGAACAGTCTATCTGAAAAAAGGTAAAAATCTGAATTTCTTAGAAGTCTTTTGAAATACTTGAATTCAAAGCCCTGTTGTGCACAGAGTTGCTTTAACCCTGCACATCTTTAGTCAGAAAGGTGAAGCTTTGCTTTTACTTTTTTAGCAAAAGGCCTTTATATCTGCCTTCTTTGGTTTCAATGGGGGAAAAAACTAATGATGCCATTTCCAACAACGGAAGACCAAGCAATTGAGATGTAATGGCTGTCTTTAAGAAAAGTAGTTAAGAATTTGTCACAGTAAAGAAATCCGTGTAATCCCTGTTTCTTAAGAGTTATAGTCTGCTATGCCTTCTCTACCAAACCTGCTCAGAATAGGCTATCTGAAAAAAAGGTGAAAACCTGAATTTCTCAGAATTCTTTTGAAGTACTTGAATTCTAAGCACTGTTGTACACATAGTTGCTTTAACCATCCACATCTTTAGTAAGCCTGCTGAAGCTTTGCTTTTACTGTTTTAGCAAATGGCCTTTATACCTGCCCACATTGGTTTCATTGGGAGTCAATCTAATGATGCCATTTCCAACAACAGAAGACTAAGCAATTGAGATATAATGGCTGTCTTTAAGAAAAGTAGTTAAGATCTTGTCACAGTAAAGAATATCCGTGTAATCCCTGCTTCTTCATTGTTATGGTCTGCTATGCCTTCTCTCCCACACATGCTCAGAGTAGATTATCTGAAAAAAGGGTGAAAACCTGAATATCTCAAAAGCCTTTTGAAATACTAGAATTCTAAGCACTGTTGTACACAGATTTCCTTTAACCCTCCACATCTTCAGACAGCCATGCTGAAGCTTTGCTTTTACTTTTTTAGAAAAAGGCCTTTATATCTGCCTTCATTGGTTCCAAAGGGAGAAAAATTAATGATGCCATTTCTAGGAAAAGAAGCCAAAGCATTTCATATGGAATGCCAGCGTTTAAGACAGCTAGCTAAGAGAAAGCTGTGAGTGAAAAGAACTTCCTGGTAATGCCTGTTTCTAGAGAGTTATGTTCAGATATACCTTTTCTAACCAAACATGCTTGAAACAGTCTATCTGGAAAAAGGTAAATACCTGAATTTCTCAGAAGTCTTTTGAAATACTGGAATTCAAAGCAATGTTGTACAGAGAGTTGCTTTAACCCTGCACATCTTTAATCAGACTCCTGAAGCTTAGCTTTTACTTTTTTGAGCAAAAGGCCTTTATATCTGCCCTCCTTGGTTTCAAAGGGAGAAAACCTATTGAAGCCATTTCCAGGAAAAGAAGCCAAAGCATTTGGTATGGAATGCCTGTGTTTAAGACAACTAGCTAAGAGAAAGCTGAGAGCAAAAGGCCTTCCGGGTAATACCTGTGATGCCATTTCCACCAAAAGAAGACCAAACAATAGAAATGCAAAGGCTGTTTTTAAGACCTCTATCTAAGAGAATCTTTCCCAGACAAGAAGTTACATGTAATGCCTGTTATTGTCGATATATGGTCAGATATACCTTCTCTACCAAACATGCTCAGAATAGGCTAACTGAAAAAAAAAGTGAAAAACCTGAATTTCTCAGAAGTCCTTTAAAACACAATAATTCTAAGCACTGTTGTACACCCAGTTCCTTCCTCTCTCAACATCGTTATTCATACTGCTGAAGGTTTGCTTTTAATGTTTTAGCAAAAGTGCTTTATACCTGCCTACATTGGTTTCAATGGGTGAAAAACCTTAGGATGCCATTTGCAACAAACGAAGAAAAAGCAATAGAGATTAAATGGATGTTTTAAAGAACTCTAGTTAAGAGAATCTTTCCCAGAAAACATGTTACATGTAATGCCTGTTTCTATAGAGTTATGGTCATATATACCTTCTCTACCAAACATGCTCAGAATAGGCATTCTGATAAAAAGGTGATTACATGAATTTCTCAGAAGTCATTTGAAATACTAGAATTCTAAGCACTCTTGTACACACAGTTCCTTCAACTATCCACATCTTTAGTCCAACTGCTGAAGGTTTGCTTTACTCTTTTATCAAAAGTGCTTTATACCTGCCCACATTGGTTTCAATGGGTGACAACCTGAGGATGCCATTTCCAACAAAAGAAGGCCAAGAATTATAGATGTAATGGATGTTTTAAGAACTCTAACTAAGAGAATGTTTCCCAGAAAAGAAGTTACATGTAATGCCTGTTATGGTAGAGATATGGTCAGATATACCTTTATACCAATCATGCTCAGAATATGCTAACTAAAAAAAAGGTGAAAACCTGAATTTCTCAGAAGTCCTTTGAAATACCACAATTCTAACCACTGTTGTAGGCAAAGTTCCTTCAACTCTCCACATCTTTAGTCAGATTGCAGAAGGTTTGCTTTTACTGTTTTAGCAAAAGGGCTTTCTACCTGCCTACCTTGGTTTCAATGGGTGAAAACCTGAGGATGCCATTTCCAATAAAAGGAGACCACGCAATAGAGATGTAATGGCTGTTTTTGAGATCTCTACCTAAGAGAATCTTTCCGCGAAAATAAGTTATATGTAATGCCTGTTATTGTCGAGATATGGTGAGATATACCTTTCGACCAAACATGCTCAGAATAGGCATTGTGAAAAAAAGGTGAATACATGAATTTCTCAGAAGTCCTTTGAAATACTAGAATTCTAAGCAATGTTGTGCACAAAGTTCCTTCAACTCTCCACATCTTTAGTCAGCCTCCTGAAGGTTTGCTTTTACTCTTTTAGCAAAAGTGCTTTTTACCTGCCTACTTTGGTTTCAATGGGTGAAAACCTTAGGATGACATTTTGACAAAAGAAGGCCAAGCAATAGAGATATAATGGTTGTTTGTAAGAACTCTAGCTAAGAGATTCTTTTCCAGAAAAGAAGCTACATATAATGCCTGTTTATATAGAGTTATGGTCATATATACCTTCTCTACCAAACATGCTCAGAATAGGCATTCTGAAAAAAAGGTGAATACATGAATTTCTCAGAAGTGCTTCGAAATACTAGAATTCTAATCACTGTTGTACGCACAGTTCCTTCAACTCTCCACATGTTTAGTCCGACTGCTGAAGGTTTGCTTTTACTCTTTTAGCAAAAGTCCCTTATACGTTCCTACATTAGTTTCAATGGGTGAAAACCTTAGGATGCCATTTCCGACACAACAAGGCCAAGCAATAGACATGTAATGGACGTTTTGAAGACCTCTAGCTAAGAGAATCTTTCCCAGAAAAGATTTTACATGTAATGCCTGTTTCTATAGAGTTATGGTCAGATAAACCTTCTCTAACAAACATGGTCTGAATAGGCATTCTGAAAAAAAGGTGAAAACCTGAATTTCTCAGAAGTCCTTTAAAATACAAGAATTCTAAGCACTGTTCTACACACAGTTCCTTCAACCCTCAACATCTAAAGTCAGACTGCTGAAGGTTTGCTTTTACTCTTTTAGCAAAAGTCCCCTATACGTTCCTACATTAGTTTCAATGGGTGAAAACCTTAGGATGCCATTTCCGACACAACAAGGCCAAGCAATAGACATGTAATGGATGTTTTGAAGACCTCTAGCTAAGAGAATCTTTCCCAGAAAAGATTTTACATGTAATGCCTGTTTGTATAGAGTTATGGTCAGATAAACCTTCTCTACCAAACATGGTCTGAATAGGCATTCTGAAAAAAAGGTGAAAACCTGAATTTCTCAGAAGTCCTTTAAAATACAAGAATTCTAAGCACTGTTCTACACACAGTTCCTTCAACCCTCAACATCTAAAGTCAGACTGCTGAAGGTTTGCTTTTACTCTTTTAGCAAAAGTCCCTTATCCGTTCCTGTATTAGTTTCAATGGGTGAAAACCTTAGGATGCCATTTCCGACACAACAAGGCCAAGCAATAGACATGTAATGGATGTTTTGAAGAACCTCTATCTAAGAGAATCTTTCCCAGAAAAGAAGTTACATGTAATGCCTGTTATTGTCGAGATATGGTCAGACATACCTTTCGACCAAACATGCTCAGAATAGGCATTGTGAAAAATAGGTGAATACATGAATTTCTCAGAAGTCCTTTGAAATACTAGAATTCTAAGCATTGTTGTACACAAAGTTCCTTAAACTCTCCACATCTTTAGTCAGCCTCCTGAAGGTTTGCTTTTACTCTTTTAGCAAAAGTGCTTTATACCTGCCTACTTTGGTTTCAATGGGTGAAAACCTTAGGATGCCATTTTGACAAAAGAAGGCCAAGCAATAGAGATATAATGGTTGTTTGTAAGAACTCTAGCTAAGAGATTCTTTTCCAGAAAAGAAGTTACATGTAATGCCTGTTTCTATAGAGTTATGGTCATATATACCTTCTCTACCAAACATGCTCAGAATAGGCATTCTGAAAAAAAGGTGAATACATGAATTTCTCAGATGTCCTTCGAAATACTAGAATTCTAAGCACTGTTGTACGCACAGTTCCTTCCACCCTCAACATCTTAAGTCAGACTGCTGAAGGTTTCCTTTTACTCTTTTAGCAAAAGTGCCTTATACGTTCCTACATTAGTTTCAAAGGGTGAAAACCTTAGGATGCCATTTCCGACACAACAAGACCAAGCAATAGACATGTAATGGATGTTTTGAAGACCTCTAGCTAAGAGAATCTTTCCCAGAAAAGATGTTACATGTAATACCTGTTTCTATGGTGTTATGTTCAGATATACCTTCTCTACCAAACATGCTCAGAACAGGCATTCTGAAAAAACGGTGAATACATGAATTTCTCAGAAGTCCTTCGAAATACTAGAATTCTAAGCACTGTTGTACACACAGTTCCTTCAACTCTCCACATCTTGAGTCCAACTGCTGAAGGTTTGCTTTTACTCTTTTAGCAAAAGTGCTTTACCCCTGCCTACTTTGGTTTCAATGGGTGAAAACCTATGGATGCCATTTGCAACAAAAGAAGACCAAGCAATAGAGATGTAATGGCTGTTTTTAAGACCTCTAGCTAAGAGAATCTTTCCCAGAAAAGATGTTACATGTAATGCCTGTTATTGTAGAGATATGGTCAGATATACCTTTCTACCATACATGCTCAGAATAGGCTAACTGAAAAAAAAGGTGAAAACCTGAATTTCTCAGAAGTCCTTTAAAAAACAAGAATACTAAGCAGTGTTGTACACACAGCTCCATCAACCCTCAACATCTTAAGTCAGACAACTAAAGGTTTGCTTTTACTGTTTTAGCAAAAGTGCTTTATACCTGCCTACATTGGTTTCAATGGGTGACAACCTAAGGATACCATTTCCAACAAAAGGAGACCACGCAATAGAGATGTAATGGCTATTTTTAAGATCTCTACCTAAGAGAATCTTTCCCAGAAAATAAGTTAAATCTAATGCCTGTTATTGTCGAGATATGGTGAGATATACCTTTCTACCAAACATGCTCAGAATAGGCATTCTGAAAAAAAGGTGAAAACCTGAATTTCTAAGAAGTCCTTTAAAATACAAGAATTCTAAGCACTGTTGTACACACAGTTCCTTCAGTCCTCAACATCTTTATTCATACTGCTGGAGGTTTGCTTTTAATGCTTTACCAAAAGTTCTTTATACCTGCCTACATTGGTTTCAATGGGTGAAAAAGTTAAGATGCCATTTCCAACAAACGAAGACTGAGCAATAGAGATATAATGGATGTTTTTAAGACCTCTAGCTAAGAGAATCTTTCCTAGAAAAAATGTTACATGTAATGCCTGTTTCTATAGATTTATGGTCATATATACCTTCTCTACCAAACATGCTCAGAATGGGGATTCTGAAAAAAAGGTGAATACATGAATTTCTCAAAAGTCCTTTGAAATACAAGAATTCTAAGCACTGTTGTACACAGAGTTCCTTCAACTCTCCACATCTTTAGTCAGACTGCTGAAGGTTTGCTTTTACTGTTTTAGCAAACGTGCTTTATAGCAGCCTACATTGTTTTCAATGGGTGAAAACCTAAGGATGCCATTTCCAACAAAAGAAGACCAAGAAATAGAGATGTAATTGCTGTTCTTAAGACCTATAGCTAAGAGAATCTTTCCCAGAATAGAAGTTACATGAAATGACTGTTATTGTAGAAATATGGTCAGATATACCTTTCTACCAAACATGCTCAGAATAGGCATTCTGAAAAAAAGGTGAAAAACCTGAATTTCTCAGACGTCCTTTAAAAAACAAGAATACTAAGCAGTGTTGTACACACAGCTCCATCAACCCTCAACATCTTAAGTCAGACAACTAAAGGTTTGCTTTTACTGTTTTAGCAAAAGTGCTTTATACCTGCCTACATTGGTTTCAATGGGTGAAAACCTAAGGATGCCATTTCCAACAAAAGAAGAGCAAGCAATAGAGATATAATGGCTGTTTTTAAGACGTCTAGCTAAGAGAATCTTTCCCAGAAAAGAAGTTACCAGTAATGCCTGTTTCTATACATTTATGGTCAGATATACCTTCTCTACCAAACATGCCCAGAATAGGCATTCTGAAAAAAAGGTGAATATATGAATTTCTCAGAAGGCCTTTGAAATACTAGAATTCTTACCACTGTTGTAGAAAAAGTTCCTTTAACTCTCCTCATCTTTAGTCAGACTGCTAAAGGTTTGCTTTTACTGTTTTAGCAAAAGGGCTTTATACATGCCTACATTGGTTTCAATGGGTGAAAACCTAAGGATGCCATTTCCAACAAAAGGAGACCACGCAATAGAGATGTAATGGCTGTTTTTAAGATCTCTACCTAAGAGAATCTTTCCCAGAAAATAAGTTACATCTAATGCCTGTTATTGTCGAGATATGGTGAGATATACCTTTCTACCAAACATGCTCAGAATAGGCTAACTGAAAAAAAGGTGAAAACCTGAATTTCTCAGAAGTTCTTTAAAATACAAAGAATTCTAAGCACTGTTATACACACAGTTCCTTCAACCCTCAACATCTTTAGTCAGACAGCTGAAGGTTTCCTTTTACTGTTTTAGCAAAAGTGCTTTATACCTGCCTACATTGGTTTCAATGGTGAAAACCTAAGGATGCCATTTCCAACAAAAAAGCAAGCATAAGAGTAATGGTGTTTTTAAGATCTAGTAAGAGATTTTCCCAGAAAAGAAGTTACGTATGCCTGTTTCTATAGATTATGGTCAGATATACCTTCTCTACCAAACATGCTCAGAATAGGCATTCTGAAAAAAAGGTGAATATATGAATTTCTCAGAAGGCCTTTGAAATACTAGAATTCTTACACTGTTGTAGAAAATTCCTTAATCTCCTCATCTTTAGTCAGACTGCTGAAGGTTTGCTTTTATGTTTTAGCAAAAGGGCTTTATACTGCCTACATTGGTTTCAATGGGTGACAACCTAGATGCCTTTCCAACAAAAGGAGCCAGATAGAGATGTAATGGTGTTTTAAGATCTCTACTAGAGAATTTTCCCAGAAAATAGTTACATTAATGCCTGTTATTGTGAGATATGGTGAGATATACCTTTCTACCAAACATGCTCAGAATAGGCTAACTGAAAAAAAGGTGAAAACTGAATTTCTCAGAAGTTCTTTAAAATACAGAATTCTAAGCACTGTTTACACACAGTTCCTTCAACCTCAACATCTTTAGTCAGACGCTGAAGGTTTCCTTTTACTCTTTTAGGAAAAGTGCTTTATACCTGCCTACATTGGTTTCAGTGGGTGAAAATCTAAGGTGCCATTTCTGACAAAAGAAGCCCAAGCAATAGAGATGTAATGGATGTTTTTAAGAACTCTAGCTAAGAGAATCTTTCCCAGAAAAGATGTTACATGTAATGCCTGTTTCTATAGAGTTATGGTCAGATATACCTTTCTCCCAAGCATGCTCAGAATAGGCTAACCGAAAAAAAAGGGGAAAACCTGAATTTCTCAGAAGTTCTTTAAAATACAAGAATTCTAAGCACTGTTGTACACCAGTTGCTTCAACCCTCAACAACTTTAGTCAGACTCCTGAAGGTTTCCTTTTACTGTTTTAGCAAAAGTGCTTTGCACCTACCTACATTGGTTTCAAATGGAGGAAACTTAATGATGACATTTCCAACAAAAGTAGACAAAGCAATTGAGATGTAACAGCTGTGTTCAACACCTCTACTTAAGAGAACCTACCCAGAAAAAAGTTACATGTAATGCCTGTTTCTGTAGACTTATGGTGAGATATACCTTCTCTACAAAACTTGCTCAGAATAGGCTAATTGAAAAAAGGTGAATAGGGGGCGGAGCCAAGATGGCGGAGTAGAAACAGCTAGTCCAAGCCTCTCTGCCCCCAGATTCTCCACAAACTATGTAAAAAAAGGACTCTGAAAATCTTCTGGAGCCCCAGCACCCACAGAACGACACAGAGAAGCTAACCTCCCGCTGAGGACAGCCCAGCACCCTGCAGGAAGGACCAGCGCAGTGGTCTGGGAGCCGGCAGCGCGCAGAGCGCAGGAGCCGAGCTGAGCCCAGGTCCACGTGAGCCGAGGTTTTAGCCCCAGGGCGGCAGGGCCAGCAGCCGGCTGGAGGAACCCCAGAACACCAGGAACTGTGGAGACTCCAGAATTATCAACATAGACTTGCCTAGGACAAAGTAAGAGGTTAGTGTCCTATGGACTTTGGGACCTGTATTTGGGGAATGCGTCAGATCCCTCCCCTGGGGGCTAGAAGCCTCTGAGGAGACAGGCCACTGTGTAGTTTTCAGAGGCATTTCCGGCTCCCAGCCTACAAATCGTGGGGAGATCCAGCGATCAGTCTTGGGGGTAATCGCTCTTGCTTTAACCTCCCTGGATCTGGATTGTGATCTAGGGTGGAAGTTGTGGGTGGGTTTACAGCTTGCCAGAAACGGAAGTTGCCCCCCACACGTTCGGGACGAAAATTCCTCTATCTGGCCTTAAAGCCATAGTGTGGCAACAAGCCCAAAAGTCAAGCAATTAAGTGGCAACATGCCAAGGCAAAGGAAACAGAAAAATGCAACCCTAGACTCCTATTTTGGGGGCATAGAGCGGGAAAAGGACTGTGAGGTCAGAAGTCCTGCTCCAAAAGCCCCAGGGGAAAACATGAGTGGGTTGCAGGCCATAGAGGACCTTAAGAAGGACTTTAAAAATCAAATAAGAGAAGTGGAGGAAAAATTGGAAAGAGAAATGAGAAGGATGCAGGAAAAGTATGAAATGAGGGTCAACAGCCTGACTGAGGAAAACAACACCTTAAAAAATAGACTAACTCAAATGGCAAAGGAGGCCCAAAAGGGCAATGAGGAGAAGAATGCCTTAAAAAGTCGAATTTGCCAGATGGAAAAAGAATCTCAAAAGTTCACTGAGGAGATTCATTCCTTCAGAGTTAGACTGGAGCAAATGGAAGCTAATGACTTTATGAGAAATCAAGATGCTGTTAAGCAGATCCAAACAAACGAAAGATTAGAAGGCAATGTGAAATATCTCATGGGAAAAACCACTGACCTGGAAAATAGATCCAGGAGAGACAATTTAAAAATTATTGGACTACCTGAAAGCCATGATCAAAGAAAGAACCTAGAAATCACCCTTCAAGAAATTCTCAAGGAAAACTGCCCTGATGTTTTAGATCCAGAGGGCAAAATAGAGGTTGAAAGAATCCACCGATCACCTCCTGAAAAAGATCCCAAAAAGAAAACTCCCAGAAATATTATAGCCAGGTTCCAGAATCCCCAGATCAAGGAGAAAATACTACAAGCAGCCAGGAAGAAACAATTTCAATATTGTGAAAACACAATCAGAATAGCCCAGGACCTGGCAGCTTCTACACTGAGGGATCGAAGGGCATGGAATATGATATTCCAGAGGGCAAAAGAACTGGGAATGAACCCAAGGGTCACCTACCCAGCAAAACTGAGTATTTTGTTTCAGGGGAAAATATGGTCATTCAGTGGAATAGAGGACTTTCAAGCATTCTTGAGGAAAAAACCAGAGTTGAATAGAAAATTTGACATCCAGACTCAAGAAGTAAGAGATGCCTGAGAAGGTAATCAGGGAAAAGAAATCAAAAGGAACTTATCAAAGTTGAACTATTTACATTCCTATATGGAAAAGCAATAACTGTGACTGATGATATCTTTCTCACTATGAAAATAATGGAAGAAGGGGGTGTGGTCATACGAATACATATGTGAATGTGTGTGTATATGGTTACAGTTATATATGTATAGAGGGCATAGGTTGATTTTGTTGGGAAGGGAGAGTACTCAAGGGATGAAATTATGAGGTGAGAGAGGAAAGTGGCAAGAGGAGATGGGGAGAGACATGGTAGGGTAAACTATCTCATGTAGGGGAAGTGGGTGCAAAGGAGGGGAGAATAAGGAAGGCTAAAAAGGCAAAACCACATTCACATTGAATTTGGTTCAGGGAGAAAATGACATACATACTAAATGGGATATCTCAACCTGCAGCAGGATAGGGGGAAGGGGGATGAGAGGAGAGATGATGGATGGGAGGGCATCCTTGGGGTGAGGGGAGGTTGGAAGTACCCACTATAGAAGAGGGACAGGATCATGTAGGGAATGGACCAGTTGGGGGGTGGGATGAGTGGGAGGGAATTATAAGCAGCCTTGCACAATATATCTACTATGATAATGTTTTGCATCGCTAGACATGTACAACATATACCGAATTACTTATATCCCAAGAAGGAATGGGTGACAAGGGAGGAAGGAAATGGATCTGAAATTCAAGGTCGTAACATTAAATGTTTCAAATATATATATAAATACTATTATTAATACTCTTTTGCCTATAATTGGGAGATAAGATGTGCAGGCATTGGGACACAAAAATTCATCTCCCTCTAATGGAAAAGTTGATGGGGGTATGGGAGAAGGTATGGGAGAGAGCAGATTGGAGGAAGCGATATCTTGTGGGACTGCTATTCTGGGAGGTTGGGTAGGGGAATAATGGGGGGAAAATGATTGTAACTCAAAATCTGGCAGAAATGAATGATGTAAAACAGAAGTTAATAAAGTATTTGTTTAAAAAAAAAAAGAAAAAAGGTGAATACATGAATTTCTCAGAAGTCCTTTGAAATACTAGAATTCTAAGCACTGTTGTACACAAAGTTCCTTCAACTCTCTACATCTTTAGTCAA
>WOXC01008984.1:0-21806 GCA_011680675.1 Gymnobelideus leadbeateri
AGATCATGAGGTCCCTTGAGGACAGGAAGGGGTGTATCTACTCAGACAGGGTGCTCCCTGAGGCCAGGGTCTTGGGTCTCTCTCAGATCAGGGGGCCCCTTGAGGACAGGAGAGGATGTATCTTCCTGTCATATCAGGAATTTCCTTAAGGAGGGGGGACCTGGGTCCTTCTCAGATCATGAGGCTCCTTGAGGACAGGCAGGGCTGTTTCTCTCTCCTAAAGGGACAGAGTTCCTTTCAAGATACTGGGGCCCCATGAGAAGGGGAGGGAGTGTGTCTCTTCCTCAGACGGGTGGCTCCCCAGGGTGTGGCCCTTTGAAGACAAGAGGGGGTGTCTCCTCAAACAGGGGGCTCCCCGAGGGCAGGGTCCTGGGGCCTATCAGATCTCGGGGCCCCTTGAGGACAGGAGGGGATGTGTCTCCTCAGACAGGGGCTCCCTAGGGCGTGGCCCTTTGAGGACAAGAGGGGGCATCTCCTCAAACAGGGTCTCCCCGAGGGCGGGGTCCTGGGGCCCATCAGATCTCGGGGCCCCTTGCGGACGGAAGGGGGTGTGTCTCCTCTGACAGAGGGCTCCACCCTGGGTCCCCCACAGACCGCAGTCTCCTCGGGGGCAGGTCCGGCTGTGTCTTCCCTCATACACCAGGAGCTCCCTCAGAACCGGGGCGCTCACCCCCTTCCCGAGCCGCCGCTTGATGAGATAGCGCTGGGACACGTGTTCGTCCACTTCGGCCGAGCTCATGGCTCAAGAATGCCCAGCTTCCTTTGTTTCTGCTCAGAACCTCGGCTTCTTTTTCTTCCGCAGCCTCAGGGAAGCTGTTGAACTCGTTGCTGTGGAAACCAGAGATGATGCTGCGCTTGCGCCGGCGCTGGAGTCTGGGCCAATCCGAGGATCGTGCGCGGGGGAAGCCTGGCCCTTGCCTCCAGTTTGGCCCAGTCCTCTTTCTTTTCTCAGAAGTGACTTCCGGGAGCTCCGGGGCACGCCTCCGAGGGCGTGGCCTAGGGTTAGTCCCGCCCAGTTACCAAGGCTCCTCCCGCGTGCTCGTAGCCACGCCCCCTTCCCCCAACATTCTTCTCCCGCCCCTTACTAAGCCCCAAGGTGTGGCATGGAGGTGGCTGAGAGTTTCATTCTTTTCTTTGTCTTAGAATTGGTTTCTATTATTCCTGCAGCCTCAGTTTGTTGATTCGTTACCCTGTCTTTTATCTATCTACAATATCTCAGACTCAAAAAAGTGAGGGCTGGAGGGCTCAAAGAGGAAGAAGGTGAGACCCAGAGAGTGACAAGAGAGGGCCAGGTCATAGGTGTGCATGTATTGTGTCCAGGTCGGCATGCTTGTACAGGCATGAGTGCACGCGAGCAGGTGACCAAGAGTCAGCAGAGAGCATGGCAGGTTAACCTTATTTCCTTTTAATAATAATAATAGCAACTAGCATTTGTATGGTATCTATTGTGTGCAAGGCATTGTAATAAGTGCTTTACAAATATTATGTCATTTAATCCTCACGACAACCCTTGGAGGTAGGGACTATTATTATCCCTGTTTCACAGTTGAGGAAAGGCAAACAGAGGTTAAGTGACTTGCCCAAGGTCACAGAGCTTATAAATGTCTGAAGTTGTATTTGAATTTAGGTCTTTCTGGTTCCAGGCTTAGGGCTCTATTCACTGTGCTACTTTTGGCAAGGTTATTAAACTAGTAAATTAATGACCGAGTATTGACTGACTGGTTATAGTTCACCTAGATTTTAGTAAAAAATCAATCAGTTTCATGAGTTTCCCAAATGTGATAACAGATGGAGTCCAGATGGTTCTGGAGGAGAAAATGAGGCTGCTGACCTTGTACAGCCTTTCCTCACTCAAATCAAAGTCAACACAAGTCATGTCATCATCTCCTTGATGTCATTGTTCTCTTTGAGAACGAAGGACAAACCACGTCCTGGTCATACAGCCAGGATATGCTGTCAGCAAGGCTTGAGCCCAGGTCTTCTGGGTTCATTGGGAAGAGCAGTCACTGTGGAGAAGAAGCATGTTTTCCTCATCACCACCAATACTAGCTGCCACTGTCAGACAAGTAAGCCCAGGAGCATTGGGAGTGGCAGTATCTTGAGACTGTTTCAGGTCTTGTGTCCATCTCAACTTCCATAGCCATTATTATGGGAAACAATTCCTCTGGAGAAGGGGTCAGCTGTCCCCACCAATTGCCAACCAACTGTCATCTAGAGTCAGGTAAGCCAGCCTAGCTGAACCAGTAAGCCAGCCTGAGGGAGAGACAAGAGGAAGCATGTACCTGTCAAGTCAAATTCCCTCCACTATCTTGACTGCCACAGCACCTTGGAGCCTGGAGATAGTCCAGGACCCTGAACTGAAGAACGGTGGAATTCTTAGAATTCTAGCCTTTATTGAGAGGACTGATTCTTGTAGAGAAGGGGCCTACCACTACTACCACTACCAACTGCAACCATGATCTTGGGAAGCAGTTCTTGTGAAGATGTGACCTGGCAATTGCTTCTCTGAGTACTACAGTCCCTTCTTCCTCAGCAATCACAGCTACTGGACACCCAGAAAAGAAATTATCTCCATCAAAGTCCTTGGCATCATCAAATCGTTCATCAGAAACAAAAAAATGATCAAACATTAACAAAGATGCTTTAACATCTGCTTTGCCAGGAACTATAACACTCATGGGGCTTTTCCACTTGCCTTGCAGCTGAAATATATGTGTCTAGTCCTCTATTTCAGTGTAAGCTCTTGAAAATTCTGTCATACTTTTCTGTTTCTATTATCTTCAGAAATTAACAAAGTACTTTGCACATAGTAAGTGCTTTTCCAATTATTCATTCCTAAGAGAGAAAAATCAGCAGCAGGGGTTGGAAGTTGCAGAGACAAATTTAGGCTTTTCAGGAAAAAAAACAATCATTAAAGCTTTGTATAAGTGGAATGGGCTGCTTCTGGAGGGAGAGGTTTCCTCTTTTTTGGATGTCTTCAAGCAGAGTTTGGATGATCACTTGTCTCATATGTTATAGTAGGGATTTAGGTGGGGGAGGGGTGCTATGGGTTGAACTAGTTGTCCAATGTGTTGTTTCCTTTCAACTCTGAAATTCTGCAATTCTGACATTGCCATATTTAAGGTATCAGATGAGTAGGAAGGGAAAAGTGCCATAAGATGCTTCTCTACTTTCATTTGTTCCGTTCTGCCACTGAGATTATTTTTGAGTTCTTTCATCCTGTTCTAGCAGGCAGAGGGACTAGAGACGTTCTCCAATCCCTGTCTTATATCTGCCCTCACAGTTTACTCTGGGTTCATTACTCTAGGGCTGTCTGTGTTGAGAATTCTCTCAATCTCTTGGTAGAAGCATCCTCATCAATGGTGATCTGATTACTATGGATCAAAGGTAGGAGGCCAGATTGAAACTAAAGAGTTTTATGAGCATGCTAATGAATCTGCTCTTGTTAAAAGCAAATTCAGATTCCTGGGGTATATATTTGGTTTGAATAACCTTTCAGGCACACAGAGCACAGAGCCAGTCAGCAGCATTCTGAGATAACTCAGTATAGTTTAGTAAAGCATTTCACAAGAGAGAGAGGGGTAGAGAAAGAGGGGGAATCACTCAAGGGAGAAAAGGAGAAATATTTGGAATGCACCTAGCAACATTTATTGTCAGAGTAAGAAATCATTTCCTATTCAAGGTTAAAAGATAAGGGGTAAGAGATCAAACCCTTTCAGAATTGAAGAAATTGTCCTTTTAGGCAGAACTTCAGGGTCCTTTATCCAAGGACAGCAAATAGTTGTTAAAATAGTGGAAGAGATCATCCTCACCACATTCATGCATAGGGCCTGGGGATTTTCTAATATTAGGCCACTAAGTTGTTGGGACTAGCAGCTAAGTGGTTCAGTGGAGAGAGTGCCTAGAGTCGGGAAGACTAATCTTCCTAAATTCAAATCCAGCCTTATACACTGAGCTGTGTGACGTAGGGCAAGTCACTTAACCCTGTTTGCCTCAGTTTCCTCATCTGCAAAATGAACTGGAGAAGGAAATGGCAGTATCTTTGCCAAGAAAAACCCAAGGGGGGTCACAAAGAGTCAGATGTGATTGAAAAACCACTAAACAACAAGAAGTTGTTGGGGGGAGTTTCTACACTTAGTTTATCAAAATCTAGTGACATCATTATGGTTCCTATTTGCCCCACAGTTGTCTCCTCAATAAGGGAACTAGGTTCCCTCATGCTCCAACTCACCTCTCCCCAATCCCCCTCCTCAGGCTCTTGCAAAACAATTATATTTTTGGTTCTAGTCCAAAGGGTCCTTTCGATATGGAATAGGGTGGAGACAGTAAAAACAAACAAAACAACATTCAGAATACCAACATGAATCAAATATAGAAAGATAGTTTTAATCCTACATGGAAAAGAAACATTTAAGCAATAAAGAATCATAGGATGATTACAGTCACTCACACAATCTTCACTGGGACATTTTCAACCTACCTCTACATTTCCTCCTCAGAATACAGCCAGATCAATGCCAAGGGTGTCCCTTTCTTTCTGGTAGTTTCTCTGTCTTTGGAAGACTCTTTCCCTCTTAGCTAGTCTGTTTCTCTCTCTGCAGCAGTGGCTGTAACTGGTTCAGGTAGTTAATATTTGGGAGTGGTCAGATAGCTAAGAGAAGGTAGTAACCAGGAGAAAGTAGTGTTATGAAAGAGAGAAGAGAATAGCAAGGCAAAGAGGGTGATCAATTATGTCAAAGGGTGCAGAAAGGTCAAGTGGGGTGAGAATTGAGAAAAGAACATTAGATTTGGCAATTTTAGAATGATTACTAACTTTGGAAAGAGCAGTTTCAGTTGAATAGTGAAGTTGGAGGTCAGACTGCACAGAATTAAGACAGAAAGAAGAAAGGAAATGGAAGAATCTGTTGTAGAAAGCCTTCACAAGGAGTTTAGCCAGTAAAAGGAGAGGTATAGAATGATAGCTAGTGGGGATGGATGGATCAAGAGAAGGTTTTTTTGAGAATAGTGTTGACATGGTCATGTTTGCTGGCAGTGTAGATACATCCAGTAGACTGAACAGTAGTGAGAGAGTAGAGATAATGAGGTGAGGTAGGGTGGGGGAATCTGCCAGGAAAGATGGTATGAAATAGGATCACTTGTTCATAAGGTTACCCTTGGCAAGGAGAAAGACCACATTTTCTTGTGAAACAAGAGTGAAAGAGGAAATAATGACAGAAGGCATCTGAGTGATGTGAGGTTAGGAACAAGAGAGAAAAAGGGGGCTCCCTGCTAATGGCATCAAAACATTTTTTTTTTTTTTGCTTCAAAATGCCTCAAATATGAAGCAAGGTTCTCAGCTGAGAGGGCTGGGGCAGGGAGAGCTAGGGGAGGTTTGAGGAGAGAAGAAAAGGCATGAAGAAGCCACTGTAGTGAGATAGTGATTAGAGTAGGGAGGTGTAAATGGATTGCCTTGTGGTGGTGAACTCCTAGTTTGAGATTATGTAACATAAACTTATAGTGGTTTTGCAAGTCAGAGGGAGAGGTGAAATGACAACTCATTATAATCAGATAAAGGAATTTTAGAGTTTGTGAACATAGACCTGGAACATTTGTGAATGATGAAAAGATTAAGGTTATGACCTTAATGTGTATATCTGTGGTGGTGAGAAGATGTTGTTCATCAGGCAATGAATACATTGGGGAATTAGGAGATTAGAGTAGTTGGGGAAGTATGTATGCTGTAGTTCCTTAGTGTGAAAGCAGGAGTTGGAGAAGAGAGAAAGACTGTGAGCCAGTTACCAAGCTTATTAAAGAAGGGAGAAGAGTATTGGGGAGGTCTCAAGACAATGGTCACCAGATTTTTGATTGGATGATAAATATATATTGAATAAACCTCAAGGTAGGAGAGGTGACTGAGTCATGGTGGTAGTAGGAAAGCCTGGAAGGGGCAACAGGGAGCAAGGCATGGTTTAATTGCTCCAATCACAACCATTGAATTTAGATGAATGAGTGAAGGTGCATCCAGGAGAACAAATCAGAAATGGAAGGCTTGAGAGTTGACTTTTCCATTGAAAGAACTGATTGTAGCAAACATGGTTAGGGGCTTCCTACAGAATGCCGTGGCAGAAACAGAAACGCTCATGTTCGTTTGACCTGTGTGGGAAGTCCTGGCTTCCTGACTTTGAATGCTCCCTTTAGGTTAACTCCAAGCAGTGGATGTACTTTTCTTTGATACTCTTCTCCACTCTAGCTTTAAAACTCCCTCACTTTTGTCATCCATTGTTTTCATTGCCACCCTCATCTCATTCTGAGCTTTGTCTTTTTAGGTGCATTTCTTGTTTTTTTTTAAACAATTTTTATTGATGTTTTTTGTTTCTTAGATCATTATAGTATCCCATCTATCCTTCCCCTCCCCCTCCCTGAGAGCCACCTCATATGATAAATAATGATTTTCTTTTAGAGGAGAAAGAAAAAATCGGCATAATAGAACATTGAAAAAGTCTGAAAACATGTGCAATGTTTATCAGCTCTGGACTTTCCTTCTTCACTGAGATATAGGTAGTCTTCTCATATCTTTTCATTTGAGTCCTGCCTGATCTTATAATTGTGTGTGTGTGTGTGTGTGTGTGTGTGTGTGTGTGTGTGTGTGTGTGTGTGTGTGTATGTATGCGGGCGCTCGAGTGCTTTCTTTCCATTTACATTGTTGTAATTACTATGTGTAAGGGGCAGCTAGGTGGCACAGTGGATAGAGCACTGGACCAGGAGTCAGGAAGATTCATCTTTCTGAGTTCAATCCTGACCTCAGATACCTATTAACTGTGTGACCTTGGGCAAGTTACTTAACCCTGTTTACCTCAGTTTCCTCATATGTAAAAGGAACTTGAGAAGGAAATGGCAAACCACTACAGCATCTTTGCTAAGAAAATCCCAAATGGGGTCATGAAGCATTGAACATGACTGAAAATAACTAAATAACAAAGTTACTGCATATATTATTTTCTTGACTCTGCTTATTTTACACTGCATCAACTCATGTAAATCTTTTTATACTTCTCTGTATTTATCATATGCATCATTTCTTACAGGGCAGTAGAATTCCATTATATTTGTGTGCCATAATTTACTGGACCATTCTCTGACTTTGTTTCCAATTCTCAACTGTCACAAAAAGTGCCACTCTAAATATTTCAGAATATAGGTGCCTTTTTTCTTATCAATTACTTCCCTGGTGTGTAAGCCCAGTAATGGAGTCTCTAGTTCAAAGGGTATGGAACATTTGGTCACTTTATTTGTATAATTTACCTTCTAAAATGATTGGACCATTTCAAAGCTCTATCAACAATATATTAGTAGTGTGCCTATCTTCCCACAACCCCTCCAACATTGACTGTCATTTAGGCACATGTCTTATAGAATTGTACTAAGCTTTTGTATTTATCCCATTACCTTACCTTGTTCTTATATTCTGTATGTACTTTTTAAAAAATTGGAGGAAATTGGTGAGTTCTCTGTGTATTCATATTGTATTCTTTAGACAACTCCCATTTTTTCTTTCATCAGAATTGTTTTCTTTTGTGATGTTGGAATTTCATTTCTGAGAGTTTTTCATCTGTGTTCAATTGACTTTCAGTAAATAACTTTAGTCCATGGGATCTGATCTATTCTTCATCTGAACTCTTTGAAATATATTTTCCTAAGAATCTAGGGTTCATACCTGACTATGACTGACTTTCTTCTTCTTCTCTACCACCAACTCTAGGAAACAGTAGTCATTTACTCCTCAGGTTCCCACAATTTTCATTCCAGTTATCAGTTTTACCCTCTTAGATCCAGAATAGAATTCCCCCTTGTAGGTTCCTCCATCTTTTGAAGGATGAAATTATTATTAAGGCATGTCAATAAGCTATTAGCTTATTGTTCTCCTTTCATTGGAGAAGTAGAGGCCTATGGGTGTAGAGTTTGACTGGGGGGAGGGAGGAATGTAAGAAACAGAAAACATCAATTAAAATTATAAAGAGATATGGCAGATCTATTGATTGTTTTTGTTAAAATATCCTTTCTTTTTAAAATCTTGGTTACAAAGAAAACTTTAATGGGTAGAGGAGGAGGAAAAGATATATTCAGAAATGTATATGATATAAAAATAAAAGGAAATAAAGTTTTAAAAAAGTTATCAGTTACTTTTGGCAGAGAGTTCCAGCAGATGCCTGGATAACTTGACTCTGCCACCACTTACCATATCTGCCTCTATACTAGGCTTGTGATCTATTTCTCAAACTCCTTATGTATCCTCTTTTGCTCTGTAGCATACAAAGCTGATGAAATTCCTTCTGTTATTTATTCATTCACCTTTATTACAATGCCCCTCCACCATTCTTCCCCACTCTGGTTCTTACATTTTCTAATGTAAGTGGATTTTTTTTTACTTGTCTTGTTTCTTGTGAAGAAGCTGTTCCCACTCAGAGTCTTATTATGGTGATGGGCTTCATCCCACCAAGTCTCAACTATATCTGTGTGGTCAAATTTGCATTTTTGTGTTAAGACCTCTAGATCATTCTGTTTGTTAAACTTTGGGCATTTGCAAACAGACATTTGAGGCTATGAGTTTTTACTACTGGATCCACATTCACTTTAATATAACCCAAATATATATAACCAGGGTATGTCTGGGCATACTGGTTTTGCCTAAAATGGAGGCACCCTTGAGGAACCTTTGGAGTATGTCTAGATTGCCTAACATGGAGGTCTCTTAGTCCCCTACCACGTGGGTAGAGAGAGCCTCCTTTAATTGTCTACCTCTGTCTTTATAACTGGCAAGATTGAGCTGGTCTGGCTTCATTCTTTTCTGCATTCTTTCTGCTGCTCCCATTTCAGTCATTCTTATCAACTGTCACCCACAGCAGATGCCATGGACTGAACTTTTGGGAGGAGAAGGAAAGTTTTCTTTCCTTTTACCCTGGCTCCAATAAACGAGCCTGGTGGTGTTCGTTTCTGTTCTGTGTTGTTTGTCCTCAGTTTCCAATGACTGAGCTTTTGGAGCAGGCAGGGTCATGCAGCCAACCAGTCCAGCACAGAAGCTGTGGGAAGTCAGGGTGCCTGGGGCTAGGATTGAGGGTGGTGGAAGTTAGACTCGAAACTAGAATTGTTTTCTATAGGAATAGAGCCAAACTAACCTAATCCCCTTTCCCTCACCGAAGACTGAGATATAAGTGGGATATGTAGAGGAGTAAGTTTATATAGTTGTTATTGTACTTTCTGAAGTAAATATTTCTGTATAAAAGTTAATCTGATTGTTAGTGGTTAAATGGAACTGGGGTGCAGGGGGCTACCCTTTACACTTGGAGGAACACTATCATGAAGTCTGGAGCCCATGGCAGAGAGCTTAGATATTTCCAGTCCTAGGGGTGTGTGTGTGTGTGTGTGTGTGTGTGTGTGTGTATAAAATCTAATCTACCTGGCCTTCAAGTAGGGAAGAGTCAAAGTAGTGTTACATATGAGTAGACTCTCAGTCCACAGATGCCTAATGTTTGCATAGGCTGCAGAGGCCTAGTAGGCTGCAATTTTCCTTTTTTAAAATGATTAAAATACAACCGTCCTTGCAATGTCCTGTCCAGGCACAGCAGGAATGCCATCTTCAAAGTGACAATCACTGTTGCAGAGGGAGGCTATTAAAATAATCCAGACTATTATTGGATGCATTCCATCTATTCTTCTAGGTGGAATGTGCTAAAAGAAAAAAAAAGGTCATTAATTAGATTTGGTGGGGAGAAGCCTGAAGTGGCCTCTGTCCCTGATTCTGTTGCCATTTTCTGCCTTTGACAATTAGCTTCTGTATAATTAATGTGACAGCTGCTGCTTCCCTTCTGCATAAGGAAGGCAGTATGAAAATCTAGTGAGGGACTTGGGAGAGCTTCACTGCAATAATCGAATTAGCCACTGGGTGGCAACTCTCCTTGAGCCATTCCTCTTCTGACTACATATATGGGGCTCTCAATCTTTTGATAGACTGAAATATCCCTTCTGTCCACTAGAGGGAGCATGAAGTCTGAGTTTTTCTACAGAAAAAGCAGTCAGAATTCAACTGTAGGAGAAAATTAATAAAATATTTTAAGGGAGCTTGGGTTACCTTTATTGTGCCTTCATTTCCTTTGAAATAATTATCTGTCTCACCTTCCCTACTCCGCCTCCCATCATGACCCTCATTGTGCCAAAGAATTAAAGTTTGCAAGTATAGTTACTGCAATTTAATTAAGTAAAATTGAAAACGAAAGTTGAACACACGCACCCTCACAGGGATGCAAGCTGAGCTTGTTTTGTTTTCTCTTCATTGCCCCTTGGTTCTAGGCTAGGAATTTCCCCATGTACTTCTACTGAGTGAGGGAGTGGAGGCATTTTGATAGTTCTCTAAGTATAACGAGGGTGGAGGGGCAAAGACTTGCAGCTCACCCAGTCTGATCCTGCTTGATCACTGTAGCTATTTATTGTTTTCCATAAGTTCTGGATGACAGTATGATCTTACCCTTCTCCCCCTATTCTTCCAGTCCTGGTTTGTTTTCCTCATATCCACTTCCTAAATGGTTCTCTCAACTCTGTCAAGAGGTCCCAGTCATTAATTAGTCACCTTTTATTTATTTAAAAATTTTTAATGTAAGGGTGGGGGTGGTCAGCCTAGACAATCATCCCACCCCATTTAAAGTAAGTGATAAGATCCCACACCCTGAAACATTTATAGGATGAGAACATATATGGGTTAACTAGGTGTCTCCTAGTCTCCACTCCACTTAGCTCTGGTATATTTATCAGATGAGAACACACCTATATCATGAATGAGTTTTGGATACCTTTGGTGTGACAGGAAGTCTGCTTGGATTAGTATACAGATAGATAATGTGCTGTGGGGTCTATATAGGGCTAGGGAGTTGGAATCTGAGATTTGGAGCTAGTAACTGAACAGAAGTGAACAATTCCAACTACCCCTTTATTTAATAAACTTCAGTGGTTCCCCATTCCCCCAGGATCAAATATAAAACTCTCCGTTTGACTTTAAAAGCCCATCATAACTTGACCTTTTCCTACATTTTTAGTTTTCTTATGCCACGTTTCCCCTCCATGTACTCTGTGATCCTTTGATATTGATGTTCTTGCCATTTCTTGACTATGTGCATTTTCACTGGATGTCTCCCATGCCTGTAACTCTCTCCCTCTTCATCTCTGCCTCCTTGGCTTCCTTCAAGTCTCAGCTAAAGTCCTGTGAGATGTCTTTCCCTTTCCTTTTTATTCTTGTTTAGAGTCACTCCTCTGAGGTTATTTTCAATTTATCCTTGATAACAAGGGCTATTTTTTTTTTGCCTTTCCTTGTATTCCCAGCATGCCTGGCACATAGCTAATTGACTGATTGAGGTGTTAAAGGTTGTTAGAAGGTAAGAACTAAAATAATTTGTCTCAGTGTCCTGTGATTCTGTCACTACTCCTTAACCATATTCTATATGGAAAATGAATCAATAATTTATACCCTTTCAGAGACCCTGCAGCCATAGGCAGAAACTCCCTGCACAGTATAAGCTTGATCAGAGACTATAGGGGGTTCCAGAGTGCTGGGGATGGACTGCTATCATCCACGGAAGCATGCTATCTTTTTAAAAAATCAACTTCTATAAAAGATCTCCTTGGTAATTGGATTAATAAAGCGCTAACAATGTTACTTAGCTACGGTGGTATTGACATTTTTATTATATTGGCATAGCCTAGCCATGAACACTGACTATTCCTCTAGCTGTTTATTTCTTCTTCTGTTCTTTATTTCTTCAAGGAGCACTTTGGAAAAGGACATTCTGTGAAGATGGTGGAGTAAGGAAGATATTTCCAGGCTCTCCAGATTTCCTTCACAAACAGATTAGCAGCAAAAATAAAGGGGCAAAGTACTTGTTCTTTTAAGATAGCTAGAGAGGACCTCAGAAAGGCAGGAACTTGGGGGGCTTAGGTTTGGCCCAAGTAAAGTGTAAATACCTCCAGGCTGACTCCCCTGAGTTGGCAAACAGTAGGCCCTGAGGGCAGACCCTTTGGGAAGCAGACTGAGCCTCAAGAAATTTCACTTCACAAACTTTTTTTTAGCAGAAAACTGAGTGGGAGAAAATTGAAAGACAATTCCCCCCTTCCCCCCCAAATGTTTCCAGAAACCAAGCCTAGCAATGCTGACCAGAAATGATCCTGGGCTGTGGCTGTGGATGTGGAGGAATGAGCATATGTCTCGTGAGTGCAGTACTACAGGGAGTAAGAACATTTTGGGGAGGGGCGGCTAGGTGGTGAACTGAATAGAGCACCAGCCCTGGAGTCAGGAGGACCTGAGTTCAAATTTGGCCTCAGACACTTAACACAAAAAAACTAGCCATGCGACCTTGGGCAAGTCACTTAACCCCAATTACCTTCCAAAAAGCAAAAAAAAAAAAAAAAAAAAGAAAAAAAGAATATTTTGGGAACAGTATGGCTGGGGCTTAGGGGAGAAGAGTCCTTGAAGTTGAGCCCCCAGACAGAATTCAGAAAATAACAGTAAGGAGGACCTGAGGTCTAGGGTAACATTATCCCCAAAATTTGGGATTAAAAACTGATTATAATAATAAGACACTAAAAATAAAATAAAACAAAATAAAAATAAAAATGATTAAGCAAAGGAAAAACAACCCAACCTACTTTGGTGTAAAAGAGGATCTGAGTTATTCAAGAAATATAGGGAAGTTAAAAAAAAAGCCACTCTTACCCTAAAGAGTAACATTAAATGGTCACAAGCCTGGAAAGAATTCTTGAAAGAACTTAAAAAGTAATTCAAAACTCAAATAAGAGAGATTGAGGAAAAATTAGGGGAAAAAAGCAATCCAAGAAAATTCTGAAAAAAAAGTTAACCAACTGGAAAAACAGAAAATTACTCCTTAAAAACCAGAGTTGGGTAAGAGGAATTGAATGATGTTATAAGACACCAGGAAATAACAAAACTAAAAAACTAGAAAAAATAAGAGAGAATCTGAAACATCTCATTAGAAAAACAACTGGTCCAGAGAACAGATCAAGGGAGAGACAATATAAGAATTGTTGGACTACCTGAGAGTTATGATTACAAAAAAAGAACCTGGATACAATATTGCAAGAGATTATTTAGGAAAATTGCCCTGAAGTTCTAGAACAAGAGGCTAAACTAGAAGAAAGAAAAATCTACTGTTCACCACCTAAAAGAGATCCCAGAAGGAAAATTTACTGTAATACAGAGTCAACTTTCAAAAATCCCAGGTTAAGGAGAAAATAGTGCAAACAATAACAACAATAACAAAGCAACACCTTTAATACGGGAGAAATAGTCAGGATTTCACAACACCTAGAAGATTCTATTCTAAAAGACCATGGATCTTGAAACATTGTATTTCATTTCTTTAAAAAAATTTTTTTTGGAACATTGTATTTCAAAGAGCAAAAGAGTTGTGTCCAAGAATAACTTACCCAGCAAAGCTAAGTATAATCCTGAATGGAAAAAAAATAGACATTTGATGAACTAAAAGACTTTTAGGTATTTGTAACAAAAACTCAATGGAAAATGCAATATAAAAGATCCAGGAGTCATGTAAGGAAAACATTAAAGACTAATTATTATAAGGCACTCATTCAGGTCAAACTATTTACTTATTGTATATATGAAAATGTTATAAGTATTTTTAAAACTGTCATAATTACTAAAGTAGTTTTAAAGAAAGGTTGGGGCTGAGTTGTATGTGATGGAGTGATTCTAAGAAACAAAATTAGGTAGGAAAAGGCAAAAGGGAGCAATTATATTATAAAAATGAGGTGTGAAAGGAAGAACTAATACAGAGGAAGCAGGTGGAAGTGGAGGGCTGGCAATGTTGGAATCTCACTCTCATCTGGATTGAAGAGGAAGCAAGGTGTATATCTGGAAGGGTGTAGAAGCCTTCTGAACATGTAGAGAGATGAGAAAACTGGGGGACAGAGATGAGAAAAGTGGGGGAGAGATTTTTAGAGGGTTGTGTGGATTGGGATTTGGGAGAATGGGGAATATTTTGGAAGGGTGTTTGGATTGAGTTTGGGGAGATGAGGGGAAGGGATCAGGGGACTTTTGGAGGGGTGGATGAAGTGGGGGAGAAGATAAAATAACAGGGATAAGGTTAAAAAGGGGCTCAGAAAGAAAATAGTGAGTAAAAATAAGATGTAAAGAAATTCACAAATAGTAATTATAACTTTGAATGTGATTGGGATGTTTATAGCAGCTCTCTTTGTGGTGGCAAAGAACCGGAAATTGTGGGGATCCCTATCAATTGGAGAATAGCTGAGCAAGTTGTGATATATGTTTGTGATGGAATACTGCTGTGCTATAAGAAATGATGAGCTCAATGACTTTAGGAAGGAATGGAAAAACTTGCACAAAATGATGAAGAGTGAAGTGAACATTATATACAGGAAAAGCAATGTTGTTTTAGGAACAACTTTGAGCACCTAAGTAATTTTGACTATTATAAAATATACAAATAAAAAATAAAGGACATATGAAGAAAGACATCATCTGCATCCAGAGAAAGAACTGATAGGAGTATGTGTAGAATAATTTTACATATACATAACCTATTTGCATCTAATGGTAACCATCTTGGTGGGGGGGGAGAGGAAAGAAAAAGAGAAATTTACATGATAACTTCATTATATATTTGCAGGAAATAGCAAGTTGTACATGGTAGATTTGCAGTTTCATGTGCAATCATCCTTTTTATTGTTTTCTTATGGAAATTCTTGTTTTGTTTGATGAAAAAATAAAATAAATGATTTTTAAAAAGGAGCACTTTGTGATTGAATTGATACAAGTCTTTTTTTTTTTTTGTGCTTTGGTAGACTGATCCCTAGATATTTTATGTATTTTGTGGTTATTTGAAATGGGATTTTCCTTTCAATTATTGCTTCTTGGGTTTTAGAATTATATAGAAATACAGTTGATTTTTGAGGTTTTATTTTATAGCCTGTGACTTTGCTGAAGCAATTAATTCTCTCACTTAGTATCTTTGCTGACTTCCTAGGAGTTTCCAAGCATACCATCATATCATCAGCACATAAGGATAGTTTTATCTCCTCTTTACCTATCTTTATGCCTTTGACGTTGTTCTCTAGTCTTATTGTTGCTGCCAGCATTTCCAAAACCATATCAAATAATAGTGGAAAAAGTGGACATCTTTGCATCATATAGGCCTACATATTATAAAAATGAGGTGTGAAAGGAAGAACTAATACAGAGGAAGCAGGTGGAAATAGAGGGCTGTAATTTGAGAATATGTAACTTAAGAATAATCATACTCTCTAGAGATGAAAGGGACATTATAGATCACTTATCCCAACTTCTTAATTTTATGGATGAGGAAATTAAAGGTTAGAGAAAGTAGCCCAAGCTTTTATAATTAGGTGCAGACTCACATTTTTAACTCATGACCTTGGATCAGGACTTATACTGTGTTATATTTCTATGGGAGTCTGAGGGACTCTGAAGGCAGGCACAGAAGAAACTGAGTCTTCGAGACATGAAAGCAGGACTGCTTAATCACAAGTTTGAGACTATGATGAAGATAAGAAATTAGGAGATAGGGTGGGATTATTCATGCAAACTTGCAACTTACTCCTGGGCTGTTTATGGGGAGAGGTTGTTGGTCTTCAGTTCCATCTGAGTCTTTCCATATTGTTGAACTGACTTTTTTTCCCATTAGAGTTCAATTTAGGGGAGAGGGGTTAGAGGGAGAGAAAAAGAGAGGGGAGAGAGAGTCAGAGAGAGAGAGACAGAGAGAGACACAGAGAGACAGAGAGACAGAAAGACAGAGACAGAGACACAGAGACAGACAGAGACAGAGAGGAAAAAGAGATGAAGGGAGATAGCGAAGGAAAGGAGAGAGGAAGGGAGGGGAGGAAAGAAAAGGGAGAACTACTGGTGGCAGTGAGTAATGGCACTATGACTGCTGCTATTTAATTGGCCTCTGAGATGCTAACTACTGTGTCTGAAACCAGCCAGAACTGAGGTCAGGATCTGGCATGGAGATTGAAGTTGTGGGCCAAGATTTATGGGGAGTATTGCTGTTGGAGCATGTTCCAGAGTGCTGGGGTGGACAGAGGAATAATTAGCTGTGTGAAGGGGAGGGAGGCATGTCTTTCTCTTATGGCCTTTTTACCTTTTGAGTTAAATGCTGGCATCCCAGGTGCACAACTTTTCTTCTTTTCATATATCCAGTAACAAGAATGGGTAGAAGATTTTGGGGAAAGATTGGGCCTGATAGCTCTTTTAATTTAGGCATTTATTTTCCTTTGTTTGAATAAATCATATGACTATTAAAATTGTCAAAATTTGAGTCCTATGAAATCAATGAGAACAGGAGATATTCTAAATGTTGGGTGGGAGCAGAACCATTGACATTTCTCTAATTTTAACATTTCAGGGCAACTCACCATTTTCTTATTCCATATCCATAGACCAATATTTAATCTTTTCTTTTTACTTTTTTTTTTTTTTGGAGGAGGAAAGGCAGGGCAATTGGGGTTAAGTGACTTGCCCAAGGTCTTATGACTAGTAAGTGTTAAGTGTCTGAGGCTGGATTTGAACTCAGGTTCTCCTGACTCCAGGGCCAGTGCTCTATTCACTGAGCCACCTAGCCACCCCGATAGACCAATATCTAATTGGAGCTGTATCACTGGAAGAAGAAAAAAATCTACGAGTTGGTAGACGGAAAGACTTTTGATGAGCAGTGGAAATATTGAGGCCTTTGGGAAAACCTGCACATCTCTGAACACCTGGTTAAAGTCTTTGGGTAGTGGCTGGAGGATAGTGCCACCTGGTGGCCAAGTTATATACTCCATTCCCTTCCTAGTTTATTAACCAATTAATTGATAACCTACTTTTCTGTAGGTTGCAGAGAGCAGAAAAATAAATCAGATGTCGGATTCTATGGCTAATGGTGCGCACTGAACCCACACCAACTGTCCCATGTTTTTTTTTCTTGGTGTAAAGGGGGGAGAGAATAAGCTTTTATATAGTACCTACTTTGTGCCAGGTGTTGTGTTGAATGTTTTTATTTTTAAAACAAATATTGTCCTATTTGATTCTTACAAAAACTCTGCAGGCAGGTGCCATTATTATCTTCATTTTACATGTTAGGAAACTGAGGCAGACAGCAATTGATTGACTTGACCATGGTCACACAGCTAGTCAGTGTCTGAGGCCACATTTGAACTCAGGTCTCCCTGACTCTTGGTGGAGCACTCTATCTACTGGCCCAGCTAGCTGCCAATCCACATTATGAATAAATCAATAAATAAATGAACAAAGAATAAGCCTGGAATCATAGAATGTTAGAGCTGGATGATTTGGCCCACTTCTGTCTTGTTACTGATGAGGAAACAGGAACAGAGAAGGGCCGCAAGTTACTGAAGGTCATATATAGATGATCATAGAGGCAGGACAGGGGACATGACATAGACCTTTATTAGAAACTTTCCCTTTCTTGCTTCCCCCTGCCCCCCAACCTCTCCAGCACCTAGGGCCCTGCTCAGGGGCCCTGCCATTGATCCCATTCTCATAGACTCACCATGGGAAGGGCCATGGCTCTATAAAGAGGCCTAAGGAGGAACTTCGTGAGGTTCACCTGGAGTTGGAGACTTGGTATTGGAGATTATAAGGGAAGATGAAGAGGCATTGGGGCTAGCCAGCATCCTTGCAGTGTTTTCTGAAGAGTCTGGGAATATGGGTGAGGCTGGGGAAATGGGTGTGGCTGGAGACACGGGGGAGGTGTGGAGCGTGAATGAGGTCTGGGGCATGGGTGAGACCTGGGGCATGGGTGAGGAAGGTGTGATCAAGGATGGGGGTGAAGTTGAGCTGACTTCATGGAGTGACGGCTCCCAAAGCTGGGGCCCAGTGGGGCCCCGCCGAAGCCAGCTGTGGATTTTGGCCAGTTCCCTGGTATCTTCATGCTCCTGCTGTAACCGCTTCCGCTGCTCCAGCAGCTCCTGCCTGGTGTTATGGAGCAGCTTTGTCTGGAGCAGGAGCTCCAGGAGCTCCTGCCGGAGACGCCGGTTCTCAGCCTTGATAGACTGAATGTGGATGAGGAGGGAGCGAGTGGCTTCATGCTCTGCCCTGCGCACCAGGAGCTGCACCTGCTGCCGGGCTTCACGCTCACAGGCAGCTTTGTCCTCCAGGAAGCGTCCTTTCACACGGTGCAGCAGCTGGGTGTGCTCCACCCGCATGTGCAACAACTCTCGTTCCAGGGTTTTGATCCTGGCCAGCTGCTCCAGTTGTAGTTCCTGGCAGGGTCCAAGGGACCACAGGATCAGCCCCAAGGTGTTGACATGGACAGTCCCCTTTGTGCCATCCCCTAGGTTTTATATAAGTTGTCACAAGTCCAGACCTTTGAGCCAGTATCTCTGAGGTTCAGGGGACAGATAAGTGTATGGGGGAAAGGCCAGTTGAGTCTGCTGGCCTTTACAAGCCATCTCTGAAAGCACTGTGGAGTCCTTATCTGATCACTTATCTGGGACTTCTCCTGTTTCCCAGGTCCTGTGTTACCCTCATCTGTCTCCCTGGTCACCCATGGGTCACTGACCTTGAAGGGCTGTAGCAGTTCCACTTGATATGCCATTTTGGCCGAGCGGGCCTCCATCTCTGTGAGTTGGGAGCGGACAGTACCCTCACGACCCTGGTATAGAGCAGTGAGTTCTTCTTGTTGGAAGTGCACCTGGGCCAGGTCTGCACTGTTCTGTGCATCCAGTGTGATGATGAAGTCGGTGCAGCGCTGGGACCGTGAGGACAAGTAAGATGCATATTGCCGGTTCTCCTCCCGTAGCCGGGCAGCTTCTTGGTCCAGGAAATCATTCTCCCATAGGACATTCTGCACATGCTTTTCGTAGGAATCTAGCTGCTCAGTCAATGCTGCAAACTCCCGCTGCAGAAACTGGTAGCGATCCGACAGCACCACCGTCTCCGTGCCATCGATGCCTGTGCCCCCTGTGCCTCCCGTGCCCCCTACACCCCGGCGGCCTGAGCCCCCACTCTTCTTCTTTGAGGCCATGGGATGGGGCCTGTGGGGATATGTGGGACCTCAGGAGCACTGCCCAGGTCATTCTGCCCACTCCCTTGTGCCCTGGGGTTATCATATCCATCCTTCTAGGATCATCCTCCCAATTACTCTGTGCTCTTGGGGTCATCCCACCCATTCTTTTATCCCCCTGAGGTTGTCACCCACTCCCTTATCCTCCAATCTATAACACCATCTAGTCTCCTGTCATTCCATGGCCATTCTTCCCTCCCCCTGCCATCCCATTTCCTCCTCCACTCACACCCCGGTCCTCCAGGATTAACCCTCTCATTCCTCTGTGCCTGGTAGGAATAAGAGAGAAGGGGTAGGGCCTCAACAAGAGGAAGAGGCAGACAGAAATTGAGGGGTCAGGGGCTACTGACCTGTTCTTTCCTGGTCAGGCTGGACCCTGCTTGAGTTCATGAGGTCACCTCATTTCTAGCTCTTCACTGCCTGGAAGATCCTTCCTGTGGATGTTGACAGTCAGTCCCTTTAGAAGGGTTTGGAATTCTGTTGCTATAGAGAAGGGCAAAGGAACTCCAAGACCCTCTAAACATCACTGTTACTATTGCATCAGTCTAGACCCTGACTCTGTTCACCCTCCCCACAAATCCCTGGCTATGCAATGATCACATGAAGGGAGCACCCCTGTATACTTTTGCATGTGGATGCCTGTGGGGCATTGGTACCCTATGTGTATATATTCATGAAGAGACTCTCAGTAAGATTTGTGGCTATGTTTCCCTAGTACCGGCAGCATTGAAATAGAAGAATCAAGGTTTGGGTCCCTTAAGAGGCTCCTTGGTTGTTAAATGCCTTTGGAGGCTTTTTATTTTGGGGGATGGAGGAGGGGAAGGATCAGGAAAGTGGTGATCAGGAGCCTGTGTTCACACAGGCCACATACCAGTACAGACTCTCATCACCTCTCATCTGATCTACTGTAATTGTCTCTTAAATGGTCTTTCTGGTTCAAGTGTTTCCCCACCCCAACTTTCCCATAGCCAAAGTGATTTTCCTATCACGTCCTATTTCTACTTAATGAATTCCGGTGGCTCCCTGTTTCTTCTAGAATCAAATATATATTGAGCATTGAGTATCTTTCTACTCTTCTTTTTTTGGGAAAACTCTAGATTTTAACAACCCTAAACTTTTAAGTAATTACCTCCTATCCACTTCAGGCTCCAGGGTAGAGGTACAGAGAGCCAAACACTTTGAGGAAAAAGCACTTGCCCTATGTCTTTGGAGTTTAGTTTCCTTCAGGACTGATTCTAATCATTCATGAAGGGTGTAGAGCTCAGAGGTTCTCCTTAGGTAGAGGGAGGAAGGTGGTGGAGCCAAGATGACAGAGAAAAGACATGGACTCATCTGAGATCTCCCAAATTTCCCTCCAAACAACTTAAAATAACCTTAAAAATGAATTTTGGAGTGGCAGAACCTGCAAAAGTACAAGGTGAAACACTTTTCCTGCCCAAAATAACTTAGGAGGTTGGCAGGAAAGGTCTGTTGTGCTAGGATGAAAGTAGAACACAGCATAGTGCAGAGAACTCCTGACAAACCAGTAGAAGGCCTTGGGAGGCAACTCAATAGGCAGCAGAGGCTTCTAGAGCTCAGTCTGCAAAGGATAAGGTGGTTGGACAACTAGTCAGAAGAACAATATAGGGGTCCTTTTGCTGGCACTGGATGCAAGGCTCTGTTGCATTGCTTATACGGGGATCTGGGTCACAGTCGTGGGTAATATTCCCATGGCAAGGAAGACCACTAGTACATAAGAGTTTGAGGCTGCAGTAGAGTGGGGTCTCTGGTCACAGCTCCATGGTGGAAAAGAGTACTCACAGCTCAGAGCACAGGCCAGGAGAATAGTAAACACATATCTCCTTAGATAATATCACCTTGGAAGAAGTGAAAACTCACAGATCCTGAGAACTACCTCTGAAAATAGTTGTCCAAAAAAGCCCTGAAGCTTCAGACAGTGTCCCCTTCACTCTGGGAGCAGAACCCAAATTTAATATAAAGTTAAAAGTCAAGAAATAAGCTGGAAAAAAATGAACAAATGACAAAAGAAAGAATCTGAGCCTACTATGGTGACAGGGAAGATCAAAATATAAACTCAGAAGGAGACAACAAAGTCAAAATTACTACATCTAAAGCCTCAAAGAAAAATGTGAATTGGTCTTAGGCCCAACAAGAATTTCTGAAAAACTCAGAAAAGGATTTTAAAAATCAAGAGAGGTAGAGGAAAAACTGAGAAAAAAATGAGAGTGATGCAAGGAAATCTTGAAAAAGAGCCAATAGTTTGGTAAAGAAGGCACAAAAATACAGAAGAAAATAACACCTTAAAAAACTGAATAGATCAAATAGAAAAAGAGACACAAAAATCAACTGAAGAGAACTATTTAAAAAGCAGAATTGGTTAAACGGGAAAAAGTGTACAAATATTCACTGGAGAGAACTCCTTAAAAAGCAGTACTGGCCACATGAAAAAGATGTAGGGGTGGCTAGGTGGCACAGTGAATAGAGCACCAGTCCTGGAATCAGGAGGACCTGAGTTCAAATCCAGCCTCAGACATGTAACACTTACTAGCTGTGTGACCTTGAGCAAGTCACTTAACCCTAATTGCCCTGCCTTCCCTCTCCAAAAAGCAAAAAAAAGGTGTACAAAAATTTACTGGGGGTGGCTAGGTGGTGCAGTGAGTAGAGCGCCGGCCCTGGAGTCAGAAGGACCTGAGTTCGAATCCGGCC